>JAKSZT010044979.1:0-16181 GCA_026826555.1 Tolypeutes matacus
TGCGCCTCAGGGTCGTCACAGAGCAGGTCCAGCTGGCCCACACAGACCCCAGAGCCCAGGAAGCAAAACACACCCACAGGCAGGGCTGTGCTTGCAGCTGTGTTTGTGCCAAGCAGTGCTTGAACCTTGGGGTGCTTCTGATCTGAACCCTCAGCTTCTGTGCTCTGAGCTCAGTCAGCCCTTCCCAATTGAGGAGGTGGCCATTGTCTGGCAATGATGACCCACTTGCCCTCACTGAGAACAAAGTTCAATAATGAGAATCTTTGTTATGGACTCAAGTTCTGAGTCAGACAAGGCATCTACCTGCAATTAAAAACAAAAACCAGGGAAGCGGCTGTGGCTCAATCGGTAGGGCTCCCGTTTGCCATATGGGAGGCCCCGGGTTCGGTTCCCGGGGCCTCCTGGTGAGGGCAGGCCCGCCCGCACGGTGTGGTTGGCTGACCCAGCGAGCACGGGCAGCAAGGGGGGGAATAAATGAATGAATAAATAAAATCTTAAAAAAAAAAACAAAAAAAAAACAAAAAAACACAAAAACCAAAACCTGTACGGGTGTTGGTAATGGCAGTTGAAGGCTGGGAGAGTCCAGAGTCCCTAAAGTTGTGAGACTCATAGATATGAGAGTTCTGCTGCTGGTGAAGGCAGAAGAAATGTTGGAGACATGCAGCAGTTCTTTCATTCAGTTCTGGAGATAGTGACAAGACAGTGTTTTGTGCAAGTTAATTATCACCAGGTATGAAGTTTTTTTTTAGTTTTCTCCTAATGTTCAGGTCATTATTAGTTTTATTTTTCCCTGAAATTTTACATGGGTGGTTGAATCTTTCCTATTTAATTTCCTTGGTTTGTCTTTTTTGTTCTTGTTTTTTTTTTTTTTTTTTTGAACATGGAATTTTCTTCCTTTTTCTTGATCTTAAATGCCCACTTGTTGAAAGGTCTACTTCTAATCTTTGCCTTCTCCCAGGAACATGATAACTTGTTGATTTTGTTTCTGCCTTTTCAAATTTTACTATTTTCTGTCTTCTAGTTGGGTGGCTTTGTTGTAACTTTAAAAAAAAAAAAAAACAAACTTTTTATTTTATTTATTTATTTTTTTATTTTAGATATATTCACACACCATACAGTTCATCCAAAGTGTCCAGTCAGTGGCACTCATATAATCACAGAATTGTGCATTCATCACCACAATCAATTTTAGAACATATTCATTGCTTCAAAAAAGAGAAACCCCATACTCTTATACTCCCCTATCATTAACACTTAGCATTGGAGTGCTACCTTTGTTACAACTGATGAAAGAATATTAAAATATTACATTTAACTATAGTCTGTAGTTTGCATTATGTGTGTTTTTTAACCACTGTAATATATTATCACCTTGTAACAGTATCACCTTGTAACAGTGACATACATTTGCTCTAGTTCATGAAAGAACATTTTTATATTTGAACTATTGACCAGTCATCATCCACAACAGGGTTTTCTGTGCTATATAGTCCAATGTTTTATCTTCTAGCTTTCCATCTACATGATCTTAAACTTTTCCTTTCAACCACATTCACACTTATATGTAATTCAGTGCTGTTAATTATACTCACAATAATGTGCTACCATCACCTCTATCCATTTCCAGACATTTAAAATCAACCTAATTACCTCCTTTCCATTTCCTCCAAGCTGTTGCTGTTTTCTGTACTATATTCACGCGTATCTTCTTTTGGATAAACTCATTATTTTAGGTGAAATTAATGCATTCCTGGAATTTTTATAATTTTTTGGCTCAACGAAATATTCAGAAGCCACTTCCCCTTCATTTTGGTTACAAATGAAGGGTTTTGTTTTGTTTTGTTTTGTTTTTCAAAAAAGAGGCACTGGGGGTTAAACCCGGGACCTCATATGTGGGAAGAAGGCAGTCAACCCCTGAGCTTCATCCGCTCCCCTACAAGTAAAGTTTTTATTCATCATTCCAATAATAATACTTCCAGAATAAATTATTCTTTTCTGACATTTGATTAGTTGCTTTAGGAAACTTCTCTGAGTCTCTTGCTTTTGTTTGTTTAGTCCCTGAATTTGTCATCTTGAATTTCTTTACTGATTGATCTTTGGGTTACTTTGAGATAATCAGCACCTCAGGATTTATTTTGCATTTAGGTGTCACCAATATCTACTGGCTTATATTCTTTTACCATAAATACGGAGTCAGGAAGCGGCTGTGGCTCAATCAGTAGGGCTCCCGTTTGCCATATGGGAGGCCACGGGTTCGGTTCCCGGGGCCTCTTGGTGAAGGCAAGCCCGCCCGCACGGTGTGGTTAGCTGACCCAGCGAGCACAAGCAGCAAGGGGGGGATAAATGAATAAATAAATAAAATCTTAAAAAAAAAAAAAAAAAAAATGCAGAGTCAGTACAATGGAACTCAGTACAAATGCAGAGACTGGAGGCAGTAAGCAAATTGGGAAGCAAGTACCAGGGCCCAGCTATGGTTTAGGCATCCAGCTTTATAGTGCCTAAGCCCAGAGGCAGGAAGTTTGGGAGAAGGACTCCAGTCAAAACCCCAGTGTTTTTCTGTACTGTTCCATTCCCTGTATTCACTCCCCTGCACCCCATTTTGACTTTCCCATGCACTCCTGTGTTTGTATAATTTTAAAAAGCCAATTTTATTGATACGTATTAAGTCTATAGTTCATCTAAAGTGTACAATCAGTGGTATTGCTATAATCACATAGTTGTGCATTCATCACTTCAATCGATTATTTAGGGCATTTTTATTAGCCCAATAATAATAATAAAAAACAAAAATCAGACAAACCAAAAAAGGTATATCCCTTAATAATCACATTATATTAATAATCTCCCATTAACTGCTTAAAACAAGAAATATACTAAATGAAAGAAGCTAGACAAAAGGTACTACATATTGTATTGTTATGCAAAATATGGATACAAATAAATTAAAATGACAGAAACAGTATAGCAGCTATGTACGGCAGGAAAGCATAGAGAGAGGTTGAGAGGTGATTTTTTAAATAATCAAAAGAACTGTTTCTCCTGGCTATGCAACCACTGTGGCCCTTGTGGAAAGACCATAGATGCTGGAGTCATAGACAAGGGCATGATACAGTCACTTTCAATATGTGGTGTTAAATAAGTTAACCTTCCTCAGTCTGAATTTCTTCATAATATATGGGAGGGGAGGAGGTATGGAGTTAATATATAATTGACAGATTTTGAGCCCAGACACTGGAGCTAGATTTCTTTGGTTTGAATCTTGGCAGTGTCAAGTCAGTATGTGATTTTGAACAAATCATTTAATTTGTCTTTGCCTTAGTTTCCTCATCTATAATAGTGCCCAATGCATAGGATTGTTACCAGGATTCAGGAAGTTGTATGTTAAGCAATTGGAGGTATACCAAGCTTAGAATAAGCTCTAGATAAATGTTAACTATTACTGTTGTTATTAATAATACATACCTTACAGTGTTGTCTTAATGAAAACATGATGTGTTATATACATAATTCTCTAATACAGTGTAATTGAAATAGAAAGTTCCTTTCTATTTGAAAATGCTTATGTCTTTTAAAGCTGCAAAAGGTCTTTTGTAAATTAGAGTACTTTTTTTGGACTGGTCACTGTTAAAGGCATTTTTATAACGTGAAAAAACTGAAGTTCTCATTTTTTGTCAGATTCTCATAGTGCCACAGCAAAGTCATCCCACGTTCATTATCATTAAAGTCTCTGCTTAGTAGGTTTGTGTTTGGTAAGGAGAACACTGATTGTCCTGGTGTTTGCTTGCAGTGATTCTGGTGGTGCTTTCTTTCTTTGTGTTTCCAATAGAACGAGATGGTTCGAGAACTAGATGGCCACGTCCTGAAGTGTGTGAAAGACCAAAATGGCAATCATGTTGTTCAGAAATGTATTGAATGTGTGCAGCCCCAGTCTTTGCAGTTTATCATCGATGCATTTAAGGGGCAGGTAAGTGACTTAGGAAAGCAGTAAGGGAAATGGGTTAATGGTAGTTTCCATTGTGAGCAAGAACAGAATAGGATTTATGGAGTGTTCTCCAGGTGCTTAATGTACTTTAGATAGCAGTAAATGTCAGTCCTGTGCAGTGCAGTCAAGTTCCTAGCCATGTCTCCCCAAGTCTTCCCTTAACTGCCCATGGGTCTTCTCACCACCATAATTAGTGCAGACATATGCTCCTATTGGGTTGAGACACGAGACACATCATTAAAGTTTTGGGTCTTTTTTTTTTCTTCCAATTATTATTACTACTTTCACCATTGTAAAAATAAATGTCATATTTGAAGAATGATTTTTCTTTTGATTGAGTACCGTCTATCTCAATAGTTGATATTTAAAATTTATCACTTTAAAATTCAGATAACTTATAAAACTAATCTTGTGGGTCTTGCATGTATAAATGTCTTTAAAATAATAAGGTGCTTCTTGCTTGATTATTATTATTATTATTTTTTAATCAAGTTGGTTTAAACCGTGTAAGTGACCACACCACCAGGTACAGCTTCTTATTTCTCTTACTCACCTGTGTAGTAAAAGCCTTTTCTTTGCACCAACTCTCAAGCAGAGTTGATATTTTCTGAGACCATGGTTTTTCCAGAATTGATTCTGAATTGGCTGCAGTTGTTAATTTCTTTTGCCAAAACAGTGTCCACACACCTCCTAAGCATGGTAAGGCCGGGGAGTAAAACATATTTTTGAATGTGTAAAACTGGTCCTTTTTTAGAAAAGAGAAAAAAAAAAAGGAAAAAGCAAGTATATACTTTCAGGCGTTTTCAGGTATAAGCCTAAATCAAAGTGCTAAGCCTGTATCAAAATGGAATTTTAGAGTTCTTTAGGTTTTGGGGTTTGCTCACTTAAGACAATGATTTAAGTAGATTATAGACAGTAGTAGCCCAGGAGGTCATTGGGACTTCCTGAGTTAGTGGGGAAAAAAAAAAAGTATTACTTTAAAATTAAGATCTCATGTTTCTCAAAATATACAACAAAGAAAATGAAAAGATTAGGCCACCAAAAGGGACAGAATATTTACAATAAAGTGCCAAAAATTTGATATAACCAGAATATATAAAGAGCTACTGTAACTGAAGAAAACAATAAAAGTAATATAAAAATTGCCCAAAAGCATGCCTAGACAGCTCTTCACAGAAGAAATACAAATTGCCAGTAGACATATGAAAAGATACTTAATTGTGTTAGTAATTAGGAAACTGTGGCTTTATTGTGATAAAGTCACAAATGATAGACCATCCCCCACTCCATATAGTTAAGTGCTGGACTACTAGTGGGCATATATATATATTGGCATAACCATTTTGGAAAATAACTCATATCATGTTTCAAAATTCAACATTTATCTTAGGTTTCCTGAGATCCAGTATAGGTATATACCTAGAGAAATGTTGGCATATGTATACTCCGAGACATATATAAGCATGTTTAAAGCAGCTCTATTCCCATAATAGGAAAAGACTAAATGATCCAAATGGATAAAAAAATAAATCTCATGCACTCACCCAGTGGCATACTCTACAGCTATACAAAATATGCTACAGAAGCCCATAGTATTGAAGTGAATATTGGAAATGTAAAGTTGAATGAAATAAAATACATTACTCCGGAATGTATATGATATTTTTATAAAGCTAAAATTGAGCAGAATCAACTATACAGTTATATGTGTCTTAAGCTACATATATGAAACTTAAAGCACTTAGAACAGTGACTGACACTTGGTACACATTCAATACATGTTAGCTATTGTTATTGCACTCGCTCTCTCTCTCCCCCGCCCCTCTCTTTTTAAAAAATCATTGTTATTATATGAGATCTGAGGTGCAAGTTGCTCCGTGCCACTCAGCTGGGAAGAAGCAGAATTGAGATTGGGTGTGTGGCTCTAGAGCCTGTGCTTTATCTACTGCCTTAAAGTAAGAGAGGAAGCTTTTCTTGTTTATTGCTGAAAAGCACCTTAAGTTCAGAACATTGCAATGTCATTGGTGTAGTTATATAGAAGCATTCAGGATTTGATCACAGCCCTTTCCTATTTTGTTTTTAACCCTGTCCTTTGGAGAGGCTAGTGATTGACACTCTGGACTCTTAACTAAGCATGTCTATTGTGACTTTGACTAATTCTCTATTCTTCTCTAGGCTTTTTGGAAAAGTCCTTTTCAGCTCTGAATTTTTCCACTTCTGTGAATTCCTAAAATAGTTAAGAAATGGGTTTTCACACATGCACAAGCACCCTTTATTGCTTGTTAGAACTTAAATGCCATATTTAGAATTTGGGCTTATGAATCAGACTAGGAAATAAAATTCTGACTCTTGTCTCTATCTGTATGACTGTAGGTACATTATTTAAACCTCGAGGAACTTCAGATTTCTCATCTGTGGCTGAGAAAAATCACAACTATGTCTTGTCATTGTGAAGATCAATGGGATAAAATATACAACAGATGTTTAACACTGAAGCATTGAAAATGGCAGCTCTCATTTGTGGCTTTCTTACTTGTGTTTGTCTTCCCTAGGTATATGCTTTGTCTACACATCCCTATGGCTGCCGAGTGATTCAGAGGATCCTGGAGCACTGTCTCCCTGACCAAACACTTCCTATTTTAGAGGAGCTTCACCAGCACACAGAGCAACTTGTACAGGTAGCAGGAGTTGCCAGTAATTGAATAGTTGCATGGTCTCATGCAGGCCCAGAGCATGTGTATTGATAGCATAGGTATCTGTTCCAGAAGAAATCAGTGTTAATGTGTTTAAAATATACCCTCTGAATCTTTGGGGATAAGTTTTCACTTGTACCAACTTGTGGTTTGTGTATTGTGAATAATGGGTAATGTATAGAGCACTGGATTTGGAGTCAGGAAACCTGTATTCCAGATCTTTATATCATGGAATAACTATGTCACCTTAGGCAAGGCATATGTATATATATAAATTTTTTAAATCAATTTTGGTACTTATTAATAAAGCATACAGTCCATCCATAGTGTACAATCAGTGGTATTTGGTGTGATCACATAGTTGTGCACTCCCACTTCAGTCATTATTAGAGCATTTTCATTATTCCAACATAATAATAATAATAGACAAAAAAAAAAAAGCTCTACCCCTTAATAATCACCTCTCAGTTTCTCTATGCTTCCCTTGCCATACATAGCTACTATTGTGTTTCCGTCTTTCTAATTTATTTGTATTTATAATTTCTTATAGATGGAGTCAAACAATATGTAGTACCTTTTATCTAGTTTCTTTCACTTAGAGCTACTTTTTTTTTTTTTTTTTTTTTTTTTTTAACCCTTAATGGAAGATTATTAATTAATATATTATACACTACTGTCCATATTTTGCTTTGGTTGTACTATTGCCTAATATTAACATCTTGTAACATTAAAGTATATTTTTTCAATTTCAAAGAAAAACAGTCTTATATATGTAATATTACCCATACTCATATAGGTCACCAGAAAATATAATGAGGTTAGATAATGGACAGTTGAGACAGGGCATTTTAATCTCTCTGAGTCTCAATTTCATTATTGTCAAATTAACTAATTGGGTTAGATGATTTCTTCTTTCTAGCTTTGATACTTTCTCTTTTTCTATCACTAAAATTTTCCTCCACATCCTGCTTACCATTTGAACACCCTTCTATGTTTGATATGTTGTATTGAGGCAGTTTTTCTTATTGTCAGTTGTTTTTGTTTTAGTTGAAGGCATAAGAGTATAAACATATTATTCATTGTAGAAAAATTTGAAAGTACACAAAGTAGCAACAAGGTAAAATACGTTACCTATAATTCTATTATCATGAGGCAAACACATTTGGCATTGGCAGTTTTTTTCTTCGAGTATTATTTCTAGGCTTTTTATTTTTTTACAACTTAGAAATAAACATTTTTGTCTCTTTCTTTATTTACATGCGCTTATTCTCTCTTTAAGTATCTTTCACTTTAGGTGACTGAGTACATCTGTTGTATGCTTTTGTGGTTAATTAGGTATGTCTGTTTTGTTGGACATATAGGTTGTTTCCACTTTTTCTCTGTTATATATAGATGCAATGTACCATTTGTACATTTCTTTTTCAGGGAAAAATTGCTCTTCTCTACCACCACCACCCCTTTAAAAAAAAAAATTGGAGGCCTACTTTTTTGTGTATAGTACTTTATTATGAACCCAACTGGGACTTTTAGTCTTATGTGTGGTTTGTAACATTAGAGGAAAAACTGTTAACTACCTATCCATTTTTTTAAGCTCTTATGTGTTCATTAGTATTGCTATAAGCCATCATATTCCTATAGAGAGGATAGGTGTTAATTAGATGTAAGGATTTAGGTAATGCTCAGTACTGGTTTTCACATAAAATTTATTTCTGTTGTATCTCAAATAGGATCAATATGGGAATTATGTAATTCAGCATGTATTGGAGCATGGGCGTCCCGAAGATAAAAGCAAAATTGTAGCAGAAATCCGAGGCAATGTACTTGTGTTGAGTCAGCACAAATTTGCAAGGTATGTGTTTTGAATTAAATGTATTTTAGATAGGGTTGAAAGGAATAAATTGTCATTTTCTTCTTCTTTTTTTAAGTGTCTATTTTTCTCAAAGTATACATAGCTTAAAATGTAAAGTAGTTCCTGCTACAAAGCTTAACACAAAAGAAGTCCTTCAGTGGCTCCCCACTCCCTCAGAGTCAGCCACTTTGAAATCTGGTAAATATGTTTTAATGAATTTTAAGTTTTACACTTTGGTAAAATGGATATTTCATACATTCGTTTATTTGTTTGGAATCATAAATTATTCTTTACTCACTTTCCTCTTTGTTGCCTGAATTAAAAGAGACCTAAGTACATTTTAGAATCTTTTTTCCAATTTTTATATTGTGCTAGGACAAGAGTGTACCACTTATTCCCAGGTTGTAAAAGGTGGTTTAGATACCTTATCAACAGCAAAGATTGGAGAAGAAGTTGATACTGGTGTGCACATGGCTGTACCATGGGGCTGATGGTGTGGTCTTTTAAGGTGATTCTGTATATCCTACTGCCCACATAACACACATAATATAACATATTTTGAAATACTTTCTCTCCTGGTTTTTAGGATAAATTGCAAAGCAGGTGTAACTCATAAAGACATGATGTTTTAAAAAGGTTCATTTTTGATTTGTGAAACCATATAATATTGCAGCATGGAAAATAGAGAAGAGAAATAAAAGCACCTATGGGCCCAGTATCTCAGTATCCTAAGCATATCAGGGTCATTTCATAAAACCTCATATTGCTTCTTTGGACAGTTGTCAGGACCAGGGAGCCAGTGGTCAGAATCTCTAGGTTCTCTTCCTTGCCCTCTCCTGTTTACTGTCTTGTTCAGTTGTATTTAATTTCTCACCCTTGGATACAGCGAAGTATTAATTAATGCTTAATTAGTATTACAGTAGTTTTGACCAAGTTGTTCCTGTGGAACCACACTTTCCACAGATAACCACTATAAACTCTGGACAACATACAAAAATAACTACCTGAGGGCACTGGAGAGTGACCAAAAGCAGGTCGATTCTGGAGAGGACAGGCAGTTGATGCTTGCAAGTCGGGAACTGCACTGGAGAAATTTCCCATTTTTTAATGACTTCTGGCCTGAGCGCATGTACCACTGTGTTCCATTCTGGGTGGCTAAAAGTGGGATAGAAAATTCCCATTGTTACTGGCTTGTAGAACCAGAAGGCGGGATTTGGGGAAGCCATGGCAATAGGAAAGGAAGATAGCGGCAGAGAGCCAGGAAGGGAGAGCCCTAAAGTTAAACTTCCCAAATAGCTGGCTGACTCCTGCACCACATTCACATGGGGTAAACTTGAAGCAGGCCAACTAAGGCTAAAAGAATTGAATTGAGATTCTAGCTGTTGTCTACAGCTTGTGAGAAGTTTGCAGTTTAAGTTGATATATTAAAAAAAGAAGAAAAAATAATACTTTTTAAAGGAACATAACAGAACTCCATGTTTCTACAGTGTATTGTTCATGATATCTAGATAACAGGAAAATGTGACCTATACTCAAGAAAAATACAAACTCAATAAAGCCTGGTTCTGGGAAGTGGATGTAGCTCAAGCAGATGGGTGCCCATCAACTACATGGGAGGTCCCGGGTTCGGTTTCCGGTGCCTCCTAAAGATGATGAGCAAGACAGCGAGCTCACGCAATGGGCTGGCACAACAAGATGACGATGCAACAAGGAAACACAAAGAGACACAACAAGCAGGGAGAAGAAGTGGATCAAGTGATTGGGCACTTCCTTCCCACATGGGAGGTCCTGGGTTCAGTTCCCAGTGCCTCCTAAAAAGAAGACGAGTAGACAGCGCAAAGCAACAAGGAGATGGGGGAAAAATAAATAAATAAAATAAATCTTAAAAAATAAAGCCCAGTTCTGAGATAATCTAGATATGGAATTAGCAGAGAAGCAGCTATTTTAATTATACTCAAGGATGTAAAGAAAAATATGCTTATAATGAATGAAAACATGAAATGGCATTAGAGAATTAGAAACTATTAAAAGAACAAAATAGAAATTCTAGAATTGAAAAAGACAAGATTGGCAGCAGTCATTGTATGGGCTTAACAGCAAATTAGAGATGACAGGAAAATGAGGCAGTGAACTTGAAAATAGACCAACAGAAATAAACCAATGCAATAGATGAGTGGCTTTCAAACTTTTTTTTTTAGATCAGTTTTATTGATACCTATTAGTAAAGCATACAGTCTATCTAAAGTGTACAATGTTATTTGATAAAATCACATAGTTGTGCATTCATCAATTCAATCATTATTTTCATTATTCCAATATTAATGATGATAAACCAAAAAAAAAAAACACACACAAACTCTATACCCTTTAATATTCATCTTTCAATCTCTCTAAGCTTCCCTTGCCATACATAGCCGCTATTTCATTTCTGTCTCTCTAATTTGTTTTGTACATTCATATTTTTCTTTTCTTAGATATTTTCTTTTCAATTTTATTGCTACATCTTAATAAAGCATAATTCCATCCAAAGAGTACTAATCATTGGTATTCGGTGTAATCATGTTTGTGCATTCATC
Organism: Tolypeutes matacus; assembly: GCA_026826555.1. Classification (NCBI taxonomy): domain Eukaryota; kingdom Metazoa; phylum Chordata; class Mammalia; order Cingulata; family Chlamyphoridae; genus Tolypeutes; species Tolypeutes matacus. The sequence continues at coordinate 11,101 of JAKSZT010044979.1, forward strand.
ACCCCAATCACTCCCAGAGCACTTTCATTATTCCAATAATAATAATAAGGAAAAAATAAAAAAACTCATCACATCTCAGTCTCTCTATGCCTTGCCTGGTGTACATAGCTGCTATTCTTTTTCTTTCTCTCTAGTATATTTGTATCTATATTTTTGTAAAATAGTCTTACATATGCAATATCACCCATATTTGTGTTTTACATAAGGTTTTACTATCTTACACAGTCCCATGTTACAGTTTTTAGCTTTCCTTCTAGTAATATACATGATCTTAGACTTTCTTTTCAACCACTGTCATGCCCATACAGAAGCACTGCTAGTTACAAACACCATGATATGCTTTAACCATTTCTATTCATTTCCAAAGATTTACAAACAACCTTTTAAACAATTCTGCACAGATTAACCCTCAGCTTCCATTTTCTACCCTCCTTCTATTTTCTGGTGACCTATATTCTGATTATTAACTCCATGGGTTTACACAGTATATTTAGTTCATAATTGCATAATCATGCAGTATTTGTCCTTTTGTGTCTGGCTTGCTTCATTCAACATAATGTCCTCCAGGTTCATCCATGTTATCATATGCTTCATGACTTCATTTCTTCTTAATACTGCATAATCCAGTGTGTTCATACACCACAATTTGTTTATCCATTCATCAGTTGATGGACACCTGGGTTGTTTCCAACTTCTGTATCTCTCTGCTCTCAATTCTTCTGGGTATATATCTAGTAATGGTATTGCCGGATCACATGGCAAGTGTATATTCAACTTCCTTAGGAAATACCAAACAGTCCTCCACAGTGGCCATACTATTCTACATTCCCACCACTAGGCTTTCAGACTTTTTTGATGGTGACCCAGGGTACAAAATAAATTTTATATTGTTGACTTTTATGTGCACAAATACATAACAGAAACAATATTGCCTATGATTAATTCTGATATTTCCTGTTTTCTATTTCATTGAAAACAAAAACTGGTCACAAATTACTAAGTTGATTTCACCACCCAAATGGGATGGGAAGTACGGTTTCAAAAACACTAGAATAAACTTTAAAGATTAAAACTAGACGGGAAGCGGCTGTGGCTCAATCAGTAGGGCTCCCATTTACCATATGAGAGGCCCCGGGTTCAGTTCCCGGGGCCTCCTGGTGAAGGCAAGCCCGCCCGTGCGGCGTGGTTAGCTGACCCAGCGAGCACAAGCAGCAAGGGGATAAATGAATAAATAAATAAAATCTTAAAAAAAAAAAAAAAAAAACTAGATTGATCATGTATTTAGGAGGAAACCTTTGGCCAAGTGGGATCCCATGGTGTTAGGTGTCTTTCTGCTTGCTTTCTTGGAAGGCAAGTTAGTTCTGAGCATTGAGCCCTCTACCCACAAGAATGAGGATCCTGTTCCTAACCCAGTGTGTCATGTTGTGATTCTGTCTACTTTGTAGGGGAGGCTGACCTGGAGTGCTTTAGTAACAGTGGATGAGGGTGCAACCCAGCCAGCGAGTCCTGAAAAGTGATGAATGAGTTCTTTGCTTGAACATTTGGAGATAGTGACTGTCTTCATGTTCCCTGAACCAACTCAGCAATATTGTAACTCCCTGTTTTGCTAAGAGAGAAGCCACTGGCTCCTAGGAGATTAGCTTCCATAGTGTCATACCTTCAGCCCATGCTAGAATACTATGGAATGAGGGTGGGGAGAAAATTAAGTTTTCTCACATCGCTGTGTCAGAGGGAGGAGCCTATTGTTTTAAATGGCTCACCAGATTTGTTATACAGGCATACCTCAAGAGATATTGCTGACTCAGTTTCAGATCACTGCAATAAAACAAGTTACATGAATTTTTTTTGGTTTTCCAGTGTATATAAATTTATGTTCACACTATACTGCAGTCCATTACATGTGCAATAGCATTATGTCTTAAAAAACAATGTACATATCTTAATTTAAAAATAGTTTATTGCTAAAAAAATGCTAACTATCACCTGAGCTTTTGTTGAGTTGTAATCTTTTTGCCGGTGGATGGTCTTGCCTCCATGTTGATGGCTGCTGAAAGTTGGGACAGTTGTGGCAATTTCTTAAATAAGACAACAGTGAAGTTTGCTGCGTTGATTGACTCTTCCTTTCATGAAAAATCCCTCTATACTATGCGATGCTGTTTGATAGCATTTTACCCACAGTAGAACTTCTTTAAAAATTTGAGTCAGTCCTTTCAAACCCTGCCACTGCTTTATCAATTAAGTTTATGTAATAATCTAAATTATTTGTCATTTCAACAGTGTTCACAGCATTTTTACCAGGAATGGATTCCATCTCATGAAACCACTTTCTTGTTCATTTATGAAAAGCAATTCCTCGACTGTTTTATCATGCAATTGCAGCAAATTCAGTCACATCTTCAGGGTCCACTTCTAATTTTCGGCCTCGTGCTCTTTCCAACACATCTACAGTTACTTCTTCCACTGAAGTCTTGAACCTCTCAAAGTCATCTATGAGGGTTGTTATCAACTTCTTCCAAATCCTGTTAATGTTGGTATTTTGACCTCCTCCCATGAATCACTTATGTTCTTAATGGCATCTGGAATGGGAATCTTTTCCAGAAGGTTTTCAATTTACTTTGCCCGGATATATCAGAGGAAGAGGAATCACTATCTATGGCAGCTATAACCATACAAAATATATTTCTTTAATAATAAGACTGGAAAGTAGAAATGACTCCTTGATCTATGGGTTGCATGAAAACAACATTAATTTCATTGTACATCTCCATCAGAGTTTTTGGGCGACCTCATGAACCAACCTCTGTTAGCTTCAAACTTGTATTCTGCAGCTTCCTCACCTCTCTCAGCCTTCATAGAATTAAGGAGAGTTAGGGCCTTGCTGTGCATTAGGCTTTGGCTTAAGGGTATGGTGTAGCTGGTTTGATCATCTATCTAGACCACTAAAACTTTCTCCGTATCAGCAATAAGGCTGTTTTGCATGTTCGCTGGAGTAGCACTTGTGATTTCCTTCAAGAACTAATCTGCATTCACAACTTGGCTAACTGGCATAAGAGGCCTAGCTTTTGGCCTAACTCAGCTTTCGACATACCTTCCTCACTAAGCTTAATCACCTCTAGCTTTTGTTCTAAAGCGACTCTTCCTTTCACTTGAACATTTAGAGGCCATTGTAGGGTTATTAATTGGCTTAATTTCAATATATTTGTTTCTCAGGGAATAGGGAGGTCCAAGGGGAGGGAGAGAGACAGGAAAAACCGGTAGGTGGAGCAGTCAGAACATACAACAACATTTATGAATTTAGTTCCCCATCTTATGTGGGCATGGTTCACTGTACCCCAAAATAATGACAATAGTAAACAAAAAAATCACTGATCACAGATCACCATAACAGATAGAATAATAATGAGATAGTTTGAACTATTGCAAGAATTACCAAAATGTGACACAGAGAACATATTCTTAGCGCTGATAGACTTGCTCTACACAGGGTTGACACAAACCTTCCATTTGTTAAAAAAAACAAACAAAAAAAAAACAAAACATTATCTGCAAAGTGAAATAAAGCAAAGTACAATAAAACAAGGTTTGCTTGTACTCTGTATATCTTAAGAAGAAAGATTGAAGAAGTAGGATAATAGTTCTTACATATTTTATCCTCATCAGTCTTTTTTTAAAATGAAAGCATATGCAGAAGCCCAATGTGTAAAACAACACTGGGCTGTTGCTTTCTGAGCTCCCTGGAACAATACTCCATCATGGTTTGAAAACTTCAGGAAGCAGAAATTATTTTCGTTATGGCATTTTGTGACGATTATTCAAATATCCAAGGGAGTGGCCTTTGGAAGGAGTTGACTCCTGAATAAGGCACTGTGCCTACCCTTCAGGTAGGAATGTGTGTTCTTTTTCAGTCCCTGAAGGCAAAATTAAGATTAATGGTTGGAAGTTTAAGGACAGCATATTTTGCTTGGGTATATGTGGAAGACTTGTTAAGTGTTTTTGAAATATTGACAGATTTGTAGGGTTCTTCTTAAGTCTCTAGGGCCCTCTTAAGTGCCAAGCTCTGTGCTTGGCACTAGGGATCTAGACTTTAACCAAATCTATCCTAGAGCTGAACAGTTGATGAATTAATTTTCCAAAAATGTTAGCTGCCTCTCACTGCTGATCTTGAGGTGTCAGGGCAGTGTCCAGACAAGCCACAGCTTAAGAGAGGGCCCCCTCCTAAGAGTTGCTTCTGGATTTGTCTCCTTACAGCAATGTTGTGGAGAAGTGTGTCACTCATGCCTCACGCACAGAGCGTGCTGTGCTCATTGATGAGGTGTGCACCATGAACGATGGTTCCCACAGTGCCTTATACACCATGATGAAGGACCAGTACGCCAACTATGTGGTCCAGAAGATGATCGACGTAGCAGAGCCAGCCCAGCGAAAGATTGTCATGCATAAGGTAGGCCACGTTGGGCAGGGTCTCATTCAGAGAAGCTTGGGTGCTTCACATTTTCAAAACACAGGAGGGTTGACGTCTTGTTTTTGAGGCATTTGTCACTGGATTGTGCCTCATGCTGTATCCCTTTTTCCTTTTACCCAGAGTGGCCATTGTCCTCTTCTTTCTCAGTAACCTACTAATGTGTAATAGTCTCACATTCAGTGACTGTGAGATATTTCCCTGATACTTACCATGTTTCTACTCCTCAGATCCTATGCTCTGAGAGACCAACTTATCAATCCAACAAATCAACCTGCTTGCCTTATTTCCCTTTTTCCCCCTCTTCCCGCTTATTAATTCATTTCACCAATATTTACTTACAATAAGTCCCTTAGTGGGCCACCCACTCTCAGACCTGGGCTCACAGAGCTAAGACCTGGTCCCTCACCACAAAGAGTACAGTGATGATGTGGGGAAAGCAACAAGAAACCGTGCTGAGCATACAGTATGCTGTGGAAACACACACGAGAGACTCGTAACCCTGCCCAGAGTCTTCGAGGGAATGTTTTGCAGGAGAAGTCAGGGCTAAAAGAGGAGTTAGGCAGGAGGAAAAGGAGCAGAAATCTGAACTCTTAGGTGCAGTGAGTGGGGAGCTGACACA
>JAKSZT010044991.1:0-20579 GCA_026826555.1 Tolypeutes matacus
GGCTATTGTTAGCTTGTAAAATGGTTTTCCAGCCATTCACTTTCAGCCTCCTTGAATCCCTGGGCCGAAGGTGGGTTTCTTGTAGACTGCATATAGATGGATCATATTTTCTTATCCATTCTGCCAATCTGTGTTTTTTGATTGGTGAATTTATTCCGTTAACATTCAGTGTTATTACTTGTAACGAATTTCTTACTTCAGCCATTTTTTCTTTGGGTTAATGTATGTCATATGTTGTTTTGTTTCTCTTTTTGTCTTTTCTGTTGTTTTTAAGCTCTCCTCCAACTCTCTCTCCTTGGTTTTTTCCTTTCAACTTGTAGAGATTCCTTTACTATTTCTTGAAGTGCTGGTTTCTTCTTGACATACTCTCTTAATTGCTGTTTATCTGTGAATATTTTGAACTCTCCATCATTTTTGAATGCCAATTTTGCTGGATAGAGAATTTGTGGCTGGGAGTTTTTTTCTTTTAGTGTTTTGACTATGTCATACCCCTGTCTTCTTGCTTCCATGGTTTCAGCTGAGAAATCAGCACTTAATCTTATTGTGCTTCCCTTGTATGTGATGGTTTTCTTTTCTCTTGCTGCCTTGAGCATTTTCTTTTTGTCTGGAGCTTTGGACAATTTGACAAGTATATGTCTTGGAGTTGGCCTGTTGGGATTTATACTATTTGGGGTGCGCTGTGCTTCCTGGATCTGCACATCTATCTCTCTCAATAGAGTTGGGAAGTTTTCAGCCATAACTTCCTTCAACACTCCTTCTGTTCCCTTTCCCTATCTTCTCCTTCTGGGATGCCCATAATGCGTATGTTTGTGCGTCTTGCATTATCGGTTAATTCCCTGAGACCATACTGGATTTTTTCTATCTTTTTGTCTATCTTTTCTACAATCTCTTTGATTTCAACTGTATTGTCTTCCATATCACTAATTCTTTCCTCTGCCTGTTCAATTCTGCTGCCATGTGAGTCCAGCATCTTTTTCATTTCTTGACTTGTGTCTTTGTTCGCCATCATATCCATTACCTTTTTAGGTGTGTTAGCTATTTTTTCAGTATGTTCTCCCAGTGTCTTCTTTATATCCTTAATCTCTTCCTTCAGTTCTTTAAGTTGGTCCATGATATTTGTTTGGATAGCTTTGATTAGTTGTTCGATGTACTGCATTGCTTCCTGGTTTTTATTTTGTGCACTGGACTGGTCCATGTTTTCCAGTTTTTCAGAGTCATTTGTATTTTTCTGTTGCCCTCTGGTCATCATATTATCTTGATGGGTTTGTTCAGTTGATTAGCTTTTCTCTATGCTCTAGAATTTTATTTAGCTGTTGGTTCTGCGTGTGAGTTAAGTTTTCTCTTTGGCAGTTTTTCTTCTTATTTTATTTCCTTACTTCTTTCTATGTTCCCTTGAAGGCAAAAGGTTAGGGCCAGAGGAATCAAAAGATGTACGGAAGGCAGAAGGAAAATAGAAATGTTGATAAAAGTTAGAAGAGGGGCAAAATGAGACTTAATGAGATGAATATTTAACTTGTGTAGGCAGTGTAGAGTACTAGGAAAAAATATGGAGTTCCTATAATGGACTGGGAAAACAAATGGAGGAATATATATATATAGTGATTTAGAAGGCTAGAATTATGAGGAGGTAGAGAAATAGTAGAGAAAGATCTGAAAGGAAAAAGTTAATACTAATAAAAAAAAAAAAGAAAAAAGAAGAAGGAAACAAAATAGATGGGATATAAATTGACACCCTTAAGTTGTGGGCCTATGAAAAAATGTTGTCTCTAAGAGCCACAACAGAAAACAGAAGGCAGAAACATGCAGGAAGGATAAGCGATAGTTTGTAATACAGAATCAATATATACAGCGAGTGGGAAATTACTGAATAAGAAGCCCAGCAAAGAAGCGACCAGCTGGCAGCACCTATTTAAAAAAAAAATAGAAGGAGAAAGGAAGGGGGGAGGAAAATGGGAATAATAGCAATAGACCAGAAAGTAACAGAGAGAAACCAATGATCCACACAGGCAAGCAGTCAAACAGAGCTAAGGGGGTCAATGATTCCCCTAGGGTCCACGTGGATCCTTCCTGCCTACTTGTGTTTATCAATGACTTTCCCCACAGGGTTCTATATGCAGGTCCTGAAGCAGCTTTTAGCTATTAAAGTAAATTAAAAAGAATTTATATTTCAATTGTTGAGGTGACCTCACTTTTTTTTTTTTTTTTTTTTTTTTTAGCCAAATGCAGGACCCAAAATAATTCCTCTTCTAGACCAACCCTCTTACGGAAGGGACCCTAGCTGGGCCCGTGGAAATTAATCAAGCACGTCCCACTTTCCGGTCTCCCCAGGTTATCTGAAGCTCTGATGTTAGTCAGTGAAGAGTGCTAAAGACGCCGGATTCCGCCCCTTTTGGCGCCGAGGTCTAGCGTCACCGGGCTGCTCAGTAAATCAGTTTGAGTGCAGATTCGCGTCTGCTCTCAGCCTGGTGCTGCTTCAGGTCGGCTTATCTGCTCCCCAAAGCTATGGGGCGGTGCAGGCAGCCAGATTGATGTCTAAAAATATAAAATACCCTTCCCTGTCTTCCAACCGACCCCTCCCTTCTTTGGGAAGTGTCCCTTCCTCCTGGCTCCGCAGCGGCCCGGGTCCTATCCCTGGGTGGCTAGGGAAATCAGCTGTGTTCCCCGACCAAAATCCCCCCTCCGGTTCACCGGGTGCTGACTAGCTTGTTTGCTCTGTTCACACAAGGTCCAAGGGGCGCCAGGCAGCCAGCTCCCCAGAAAATAAAACTTTTTCGCCCCCGCCCGCGGCTCCAAATGGCCGTTTTGTTTTTTATTTCCATAACCGCGGGGCTCAGCCGCCTGTGCCAACCTCCACCGGCAGCCTCAAAACTCACGAATCTCCACCGTTCGGTCCACGCCTCCGATCCGCGCAGATAGATGTCCCAAGCCTCTCACTCCACGCGTGCACAGCACAGACCCCCGGGCAGGACCCTGTCCCCAATCCGCCTTGCTCTGGGAGATTGCAGTGTGCGCCCTCCTACACCAACGCCATCTTGCCCATCACCCCCTTTCATATTTCTTGAAGGGCAGGACTATTATTAACAAACTCTTCCCCAGGGAGTTGGCTGTGTGTCTGACAATCCACTGGATTGCTTTCTGGCTCCCTACCCTTCTGGGCCTTTTGGGCACCTGACAGCCTGCCTATCCCTACCCCCATTTTTATCAAACCCATTGGGAGTTTGGTGGCTCCAAGTATCTCTCTTCCCATCCTTCTTACCCTCAGGATGGTTGTGAATCTAATGGCTTGCCATCTGCTTCTGTTTTTCCCTTGTCTCTCAGGTTGGTTGAATGTGAGACAGCTAGCTGGCTGCCTCTCCCAGCACCCTTCTCATCTGTGTTGTTGGGCACCTGTCAGTTCACCCCCTCACTGATCCAATTCTTCTCTCCCAGGGTGGGTGTGTGTGACAGCCTACCTGATCAGTTCCCCCCTCCCCTCTCCCTGTAGCTACTTCAGTGCCTGTTAGAATCTATGAAAATGGTTGAGATTCAGTCAGCCTTCCCTATTTCCCTGCCCCCACTACACATCTCTCTCCCTGACCTACCTGTGTGTTGGTCCCCACAACTTTTTGCCCCACAGCTCTCCCATCTCAAGAGACTGCTGGCCAATGGGATACAACACTGGTTGCCCAGTGGCATTCCTCACTCTCAGAGCTGGCTGAGCACTGGTCATACAGGCAATTCACTTCCAGGCCAGCTGGGCACTGGTTTCCCTGCCTTATCTCCCACAGCTTCCCTCTACCCTCACCCCGTTGTTGAGCATCCTTTTATGTTGTTTAGCCATTTGTATATCCTCTTTGGAGAAATGTCTATTCAAGTATTTTGCCCGTTTTTAATTTGTCTATTTGTTTATTGTTGAGTTTTAGGATTTCTTCATATATTCTTAATATTAAACCCTTATTGGATGTTTGGTTTCCAAATATATTCTCCCATTGAGTAGGTTGTCTTTGCACTTTCTTGACAAAGTCCTTTGAATTAAAATTTTTTGTAACTTTGAGGAGGTCTCATTTATCAATTTTTCTATATGTGTGCTATTGGTGTAAAGTCTAAGAAACCACTGCTTAACACAAGATCCTGAAGATAATTCCCTACATTTTCCTCCAGGAATTTTATATTTCTGATTCTTATATTTAGGTCTTTGCTACATTTTGAGTTAACTTTTGTATATGGTGTGAGATAGGGGTTTTCTTTCATTCTTTTGTATATGGATATCCAATTCTCCCATCATCATCAGTTGAAGATACTATTCTTTTCCAGTTGAGTGGACTTGACAATCTTGTCAATAATCAGTTGGCCATAGTTGTGAGGGTCCAGTTTTGAACTGTCAATTCAATGCCATTGGTCAATATATCTATCCTTGTGTCAGTATCATGCTGTTTTGACCACTGTATCTTTGTAATATGGTTCTAAGTCAAGAAGTGTGAGTCCTCGAAGTTTATTCTCCCATTTTAAGGTGTTTTTCAGTATTTGGGGCACAATAGCTTTCCAAATAAATTTGATAATTGGCTTTTTCACTTCTGCAAAGTAAGCTGTTGGAATTTGTACTGGGATTTCATTAAATTTATAAATTAATTTTGGTAGTATTGACATCTTGACAATATTTAGTCTTCTAATCCATGAACATGGAATGCCCTTCCATTTGTTTCACCCTTTTTAAATTTCTTTTAGCAATATTTTGTACTTTTCTGAGTACAAAACCTTTACATCCTTCATTAAATTTATTCCTGGATATTCGATTTTTATTTGCTGCTGTAAATGGAATTTGTTTCTTGATTTATTCCTCAGATTATGCATTTGTAGTGTATAGAAATACTACTGATTTTTTTGCATATTAGACTTGTATCTTTCCACTTTGTTCAATTAATTTATTGGCTGTGGTTGTTTCACTGCTGATTTTTTTTAGTTTACCCAATTTTGAAAATATGCTTTTATTAGAGAGATTGTGAACTTACAAAACAATCATGAACATGTATGGAATTCCCATACAACACCCCTTCACCAATGCACTACATTGTTGTTGAACATTTTTTATAGATTATGAGATATCATCAGACTATTATCATAAATCTGTTCTGTAGTGTACACTTGGTAATTTTTTTCCATAGCCCCCTATTATTAACACAGTACATCTTTGGCATTGATACAAGAATATTACATTATTGCTGTTAACTATAGTACATAGGTTACATTAATTAAATTTTTTCAATGCTTCTCTACACTTCTACCACATTGCAATAGTGAAGTACATTTGTTCTAGTTCATAGAAATACATACTTGTATTCATACTATTAACCACAATTCTCATCCACCTCTGGGTTCACTATGTTATTCAGTCCTTAGTGTTGATTTTTTTTTTTTTTTTCTAATACAGGACTCTGCCATGCGCACATAATGTAAGTTTTACTTTTCTATTTCTTTTCTTTCTTTTTCTTTTCAAATTCTTCTGCTAAAACTTTCAGTACAATATTGAATAACATTGGTGACAGTAGGCATCCTTGTCTTGTTCCTGATCTTAGAGGAAATGCTTTCAGTCTTTCACCATTGAGTAGGTGGTTAGCTGTGGGTTTTTCATATATGCCCTTTATCATGTTGAGAAACATTCCCTCTTTTCATATTTTCTAAGTGTTTTTTTTTTTACCGGGAGGCCCCGAGGATTGAACCCAGATCCCTCCATATGGGAGACGGACACCCAACCATTTGAGCCACATCATCCCCCTTTCTAAGTGTTTTTATCATGAAAGAATGCTGTCAAGTTCTGCAACAAAGAATGCAACAATGGAAAGGTAAGTCAATCAAGTTGAGAGTATGAACTGCTGGATCATTTTTGTCTAAACCTCATTTCAAAACATTTTCAGGTATAAGAAAACCCCTATGAAGTTTACAAGATCAATCAGAGATGAAAGTAACGTAATACTGAATTTGTATAATCAATGCATGTGACAATGATATAAAGTGACCACAACAATCACCTTTGAGAGAGCAAGTCCTGAACACCTGTCATTGCTTAAGAAGTTGAACATTAACCCATTTAAATTATTCCAAGGGAAATACATAACTAACAAGATACGAAATGAAATCCCTACTTAAAAAAATAAAACTAAATCTAGTTAATATTCTAGTTTGTTTAAAATCAGATGCTCATTCAGTCTGGAATAAATTTTTCAGTGTTGGTAAAACTCTTCAAGAGTCTTTCAAATTACTTAAATAAAATGTGATGATAAAACAACATAATTCATTCTCTAATCTTGACATTGCTGTTTTACTGTTTATCTCAAACAACCTATATACTGCAGAATAACTGATAATAAATGGCCACCGAATCCTGCAGAAACCATTTTAGAGAATCTAAAAAGCTTGCAGTAAGAGATGAAGAATGATTATAGATATTTAATAGGCTTTTGCACATATTCAAACGGGGATGTAGCCTCAAATAATAGTATATTCAGAGAGTCACATCTCTCAAAATTTTGCAATATTTCTCTGTACCAGAGAACTGGTTGTTCAGGGATAAAGAGTTCTCACTATTTCCATGCTTTACCAGCTTCTGGCTAGCTAGCTCTCAGCCACCTTCTCATCCTCTCCTCCTCCTCAAATTCGCCCTCCTCCTCTGCCTTGGCATCCTGGTGTCCTGAACGATGTACCAGGTCATTCATGTTGCTCTCCACCTCAGTGAACTCCATCTCGCCCATTTTCTCACCCTTATACCCTTATACAGGAAGGCAATGCACCAGAACATGTCTGTAAACTGCTCAGAGTTGTGCTTGAACAGCCCCTGGATAGGGTGTAGCTGTGGATGAAGGTGGTGGACCTCTTGAGACCCCGTGGCTTGATGTCACAAATGACTGTCTTGATGTTGTTGGGGATCCGATCTGCTCCATGAAGTAGAGACACAATTTTGCAAAGATCTGCCCAATGTCTATAAAAACATCTAAATTAGAACAACCAGCAAGATGTTGGTAGAGAAAGGAGCTCCTAGAGTCAGCTCATGCTATAAGGCAGTTAGCAATCACCCAGAGCTATCTAAAGCACCTGTTTGGGGGCTCCAGGAAACCAGAAGAGTATCCTAAAACATCTTTGAAATAATAGAAGGAGGAGACTGCACATCTGCAAAGAATATTCATAAGTAGAGAGCTCCTGGGCCTGGAAGCCTGTGCCCATTCTCCACTGGTGGCACAAACTGCCTTGGGAGCTATTCCAGGGCTGGAATTGGAAGCTCCACTTCCCAAAAATGGGGGAGAAAGAGACAGTTGGGCACCAACTTCAGCTACTGATTAGTAAATTTGGTGGGCTAAAGTATAATACTAAGAAGAGCTAAAGTTTGAACTTGTTCAAGTAAAAAAGGGGCAGGCAGCAATCATTTTAACTTTGACCTTGGCACGAGGGGAGGCAGGGCAGACTGAAAATCAAAGTGCTGGTAGGGACGATCTTTTATCCATCTAGATCAGACTACAGTTCTAATATAAGCCCAGTCCCACCTCTGGCAGGGAAGAAGCTGGGGGACTTGCCCCAGCCTCTCTGGGAAAATACAGACCATGCCTTGGAGGCCAGTGATCGTCCTACTTTGACAGTGCAAGTCACCTCAGGAGCTAGTCTATGACTGGAGTTGGATGCTCCATTTTCCAGAAACAAAGGAGGAAGAGACGGTTGGCCACCAATTTCAGCTACTGTTTAGTAAATTCAGCTGGCTAAAATATAACCCTAAAAACAGCTAACGTTTGAACCTGTCCAAGTCAGAAAGAGGCAGGTCACTGCCATTTTGACACTATCCACAGCATGAGGGGAAGCCATGCTGACTGAAAATCACACTGATGGTAGAGACTGGTTTCTTTCACCCAGATCAGCCTACAACCATAGTCTAGGCTTCAGCCCCACCTCTAGTGGAGAAGAAGCTGGCGGGCCCTGCACCAGCCTTTCTGGGTAATGGCAGGCACATTGAAGTAGCACAGACTGAATAGTCAGAAGACTACTGGGGCAACTGCAGTCATTTTTTACCCACATAGCATAGATTGTGGCACACAACTGCAGAGCCATTCCCACCCCAAGCAGGGGAGAAAGGCACATGAAGCTTCATCAGTCTCTCAGGGCAACTACAGTCTAGGCCTGCACAACTTGGATTATTACACACAGCTGTGGCTCTGTCCTTACCCCTGGTAAAGGAGAAAGTTGGAAGAAGCTTCATCAGTCTCTGGCGCAAAGAGGGTAGCTTGAACCTCCACAGCTTACAGCACCAACTACATCTTTGCTCTTACTACATAACCAGTAAAGGAGAAAGGGCAAGAAAGCCCTAAACTGAAGAGAGAAACTGCATTCAGAACAAATACTCTAGTGAGCCAGATGAAAAGACACCAACAAAAAATTACAAACCACACCAAGAAACAGGAAGATATGATCCAGTTAAAGGAAGAAGATAAGCCTCCAGATGACATAAAGGAGTTGATAACTAATCATAGATCTTCAAACAAATCTCCTTAATAAATTCAATGAGATGACTAAAGGCATTAAGGATATTAAGAAGACATTGGTTAGGACATTATGTTGAGTGAAGCAAGCCAGACAAAAGGACAAATACTGTATGAATGCGTTACTATGAACCAAATATATTGTGTAATATATTGTTTGATTAAAAAATTTATATGTATCTATTACATTTAATTGAGAAATGTAAAAAAAAAAAAGACATTGGGTGAACACAAAAAAGAATTTGAAAGCATACATAGAAAAATAGCAGATCTTATGGAATGAAAGGCACAATAAATGAAATTAAAAACACACTGGAATCATATAATAGCAGATTTGAAGAGGGAGAAGAAAGGATTGGTGAGCTTGAAGAAATAGCCTCTAAAAGCAAGCATACAAAAGAACAGATGAAGAAAAGAATGGAAAAAATTAAGCAAATTCTTAGGGAACTAAATGAGAGCAAAAGACCTGCAAACATACATGTCATGGGTGTCCCAGAAGGAGAAGAGAAAGGAAAGGAACAGAAGGAATAGTTGAAGCAAAAATGGTAGAAAATTTCCCAACCCTATTGAAGGACATAGATATCCACGTCCAAGAATCACATAACCCCTTTTGAATAAAACTGAATAGACAACTCCGAGACACATACTAATCAGAATGTCAAATGCCAAAGACAAAGAGAATTCTGAGAGCAGCAAGAGAAAATCAATGCATAACGTATAAGGGATCCCCAATAACATTGTCAAAATTCTCATCAGAAACCATGGAGACAAGAAGGCAGTGGTATGATATATTTAAGATACTGCAAGAGAAAAACTTCCAGCCAAGAATCTTATATCTGGCAAGACTGTCTTTCAAAAATGAGGGTGAGTTTAGAATATTCACAGATAAACAGAATCTAAGAGAGTTTTTAACCAAGAGATCGGTTTTGCAGGAAATACTAAAGGGTGTGCTACACTCCGAAAAGTTAAGACAGGAGAGAGAGACCTGGAAGAAAGTCTAGAAATGAAGATTATATCAATAAAAGTAACTAAAGTTGTCAAAAGAGTGGTGGAAATAAAATATGACAGATAAAACCCAAAAATTCAGGAATGATCTTAAACAACAATATAAAGCACTTGTATTTAGAAAACTGCAACTCATTGTTAAAATAAATCTAGAAAGATCGAAATAATTGAAAAAACATGCCATGCTCATGGATTGGAGGACTAAATATCATTAAGATGTCAATTCTACTCAAATTGATAGACAAATTTAATGCAATTCCAATAAAAATTCCACCAGTATTTTTTTAAATAAATGGAAAACCCGATTATCAAATTTATTTGGAAGTGTAAGGGGTCCTTAAGTGCCAGAAACATTTTAAAAAGGAAAAGTGAAGTTGGAGGACTCTCATTTCTGGACTTTAAATCATATTACTTAGCTACAGTTGTAAAAACAGCATGATACTGGCATGAAGACAGACACATAGACCAATGGACCTGAACTGATGATTCAGAAACAGACCGTCATGTCTATGGTCAAGTTATTTTTTACTAGCCTGTAACACCCACCCAGCTCAAGAAGAGAAATTCATTCATCAAATGGTGCTGAGAGAAATGGATATCCACAGCCAAAATGGACAAAAAATCTAAAAATAAAAGCAAGAATCATAAAACTTTTAGAAGAAAATTTAGGAAAATATATTCAAGACCTGGTGGTAGGTGATGGAATCTTAAAGGAGATATTGGGAGGACTGAGATGGGCTACTGATACTTAATGTATGTAGAAGTTTTAGTTAGCTTTACTGTAAAAGTGTGGAAAGGTACAGATTTGATGGTAACACATTATATTGAGTAGCAGCTGGTTTATAAATGGAAATGTGGCTGAAAATGATAGTCTAGTGATGTAAATGCCAATTGACAAAAAGCTAGAGAATAATCTAGGGACTGAATAGCACAGTAAACCCAGAGGTGGATGAGAATTGTGGTTGATGGTACATGTGCAAGAGTGTCCTTTGTAGCTAGAGCAGATTTGCATCCCTATCCCAAGGTGGTGGGAATGTGGAGAAGCATGGGAAAAATACAACTGGAGTGACCTATGGATAGTGGTTAACAGTAATATTGTAATATTCATGCATCTATGCCAAAGACGTACTTTGTTGACAATGGGGGAGTATGGAAAATGTGTGCCAAGTATTTGTTATGGACCTGGTAATAATCTGATATTATCTCATAATCTGTAACAAATGTTCCACCACAGTGTGGTGTGTTGATAGAGGGGTGTTGTTTGGGAATTCTGCACATGTGTATGATTGTTTTTTAAGTTTACAATTTCTATCATAAAAATATATTTAAAAAACAATAATAGGGTGGGTTGGGGGAAAAATATACCAAATGTAATATAAGGACTATAGTTAGTAGTAAGATTTTGAAAATATTCTTTCATAATTTGTAACAAATATCTCACAACAATGCAAGATGTTGGTGGGTGGTTGATGTATGGTACCCCTGTATGATGTTATGAATGTTTGCTTTGTAAGTCCGCAACTTTTACTATACTCTTATTGTTTATGTATGTTCATGTATAAATAATATAAAAATAATAATAGTAATACAGTGGGTTGGGGAAAATACTTTGGTAAGTAGTAATATTTTCTGTATGCTCTTTTATCATTAGTTTAAAATGTTTCACAACAATGCAAGGTATTTGTGGTAGGGTGAGGTATGCGAACCCTGTATATTGTTATGTATGTTTGTTTTGTAAATTCACAACTATTACTATACACTTATTGTTTATGTATGTCTATGTATGAGTGATATAGTTCAATAAATTAAAAAAAACATCTAAATTAAGACTTTACTTGTAGGTGGTCAAGTCTACAATTGGCCAATGATGGATTTCCACAAAGCATCTCTAGATTCCATAGTTACCCAACTTGTAAACCAGAAGATGTGCTGATGTATGTGGGTAGGAATTTTAAGAGCTAACTATGAACCAGGTGGAACGCTTGTGTGCAATCAAGTTTTGAAATAAGAGTTGGCAGTGGAACAACTGAAGGATACCCCACATTATGCAGAGGGGAAATGTGATTTGCACCTGTTGACAGGGATGGGCTTTTACAAAAGCAAAAAGTCAGTAGTTGAATTTCAGTTCAAGATTTAGAGACCTCAATGAACTAAAAGGTTTAGAGCTACATTAAAGTCAGTGGTTCTCACACTTTAGCTTGCAAAAGACAGCTAAAGGATACTTGTTAAAATGCAAACACCTGAGCCTTATATCTAGCTATTCTAATTCAAGTGGCCCAAGCACCAGCTTTTGAGAAACATTGTTCAAGGCAAATAAGGATGCTGGATTTTGTCAAATGTATTTCTGCATCAATGGAGATGATCATGTGGTTTTTCTGTTTGTTTTGCTAATGTGGTGTATTGCATTAATTGATGTTCTTATTTTGAATCACTCTTGCATACCTGGGATAAATCATACTGATCATGGTGTATAATTCTTTTAATGTGAAGTTGAATTTGATTTGCAATATTTTACTGAGGGTTTTTGCATCTAAATTCATAAGAGAAATTGGTTTGCAATTTTCTTTTCTCGTATTATTTTTATCTGGCTTTGGTATTAGGGTGATCTTGACCTCATAGAATTAGTTTGGTAATTTTCAAACCTGTTCAAATTTTTGGAAGAGTTTGAGCAGGATTGATATTAATTTTTCTTGGAAAGATTGGTAGAATTCACTTGTGAAGCCATCTGATCCTGAGATTTTCTTTGTTGGGAGGTTTATTTTATATATATATGAAGATATTTAGATTACATAAATGTTACATAAAAATATAGGGGATTCCCATATGCCCTGCTCCCAACACCTCCCATATTTTCTCACATTAATAACATCCTTCATTCATTTCAACTGATGAAAACATTTTGGAACATTGCCACCAAGCATTGATTATAGTTTACATTGTAGTTTACACTCTCTCCCACACAATTTTGTAAGTTATGGCAAGATATGTAATGGCCTATATCTGTCATTGTAATGCCATCCAGGACAACTCACAAGTCCCGAAAATGCCCCCATATTTCACCTGCTTTTTCCTCTCCCTGCCCTCAGAACCTCCAATGGCCACTGCCTTTTTGGGAGGTTTTTGATGACCATGATGCCTGATTCAACCTCTTTACTTGTAATTTGTCTGTTGAGGTCTTCTATTTCTTCGAGTAAATGCAGTTTGTCTATGTATTACTAAGAATTTAAGAATTTGTACATTTCATCTACATTCCCTAATTTGTTGGAATACAGTTGTTCATAGTACCCTGTCATGAATCTTTTTATTTCCGTGGGGTCAGTAATAATGTATTTATTTGTATCTTCTCTATTTTTCATTGTCATTTTCAGTCCAGCTAAGGGGTTGTTTATATTTTTAAAAAAAAACTTTTGCTTTTGTTAATTCTGTCCATTGTTTTTTCTAATTCTCTGTTTCATTTATTTCTTCTCTAATCTTTTTTTTTTTTCTTTCCTTCTGCCAGCTTTGTGTTAGTTTGCTGTTCTTCTTCTATTTGCTCCAGGTGTGCAGTTAGGTTTTTTATTTTAGTGCTTTATAATTTTTGATATCAGTGTTTAGGGCTATAAATTTCCCCATATAGACTGCATTCACTGCATCCCATGATATTTCATATATTGTTTTCTCATTTATATTCATCTCCAGATATTTACTGATTTCCCATCCAATTTCTTCTTTGACCCACTGACTAAGAGTATGTTATTTAAATTATATGTATTTGTGGATTTTTTTCCATGTGTTATTGATTTTCAGCTTCATTCCATTATGGTTAGAGAAGATGCTGTGTATAATTTCAATCTTTTTAAATTTGTTGAAATTTCTTTTGTGACCCAAGATGTGGTCTTTCCTGAATAATGATCTATATGCTCTTGGCAAGAATATACATCCTTCTGTTTGGGGGTAAAGTGTTCTATATATGTCTGTTAGGTCTACTTCATTAATCATATTATTCAAATTTTCTGTTTCTTTATTGATCTTCTGCCTAGATGTTCTATCTATTGATGAGAGTTTGGTATTGAAGTCTCCAACTATTATTGTAGAGGTGTCTATTTCTCCCTTCAGGTTTGCCAGTGATTGTCTCATGTATTTTTGGACACAGTGATTAGGTGCATACAAAGTCATGATTGTTATTCATGATAGATTACCCCATTTATTAATATAGTGTCCTCTGTCTCTTGTAACAGTTTTTGACTTAACATCTATTTGGTCTGATATTAGTGTAGCAACTCCAGCTTTTTTGGTTACTTTTTGCATGGAATATCTTTTTCCATCCTTTCACTTTTGACTCACTTGTGACTTTGGGTCTAAGGTAGATCTCTTGAAAACAACATATGGTTGGATCGTGCTTTTAATCCATTCTGTCAATTTGTGTCTTTTGACTGGGGAGTTTAATCCATTTAAATTCCAATGTTATTACTGTAAAGCACTAATTACTTCAGCCATTTCTTCCTTTGGTTTACATATATATATACATATTATATATGTATATATATCTTTTTTCCTCTAATTTCTATATCTCAGCATCCTTTTCTGTATAGTTGATCTTTTGCAATGTATCTGACTGATCACTTTTTCTTTTCTGTTTCTGTGTATTTTAAAAACACTTTATTTGTGATTACCCTGGGGTTTATATTGCACAAGCTACTTCTATAACTTAATAATTTGAAAAAAAAAAACAAAAAACACAACGTAGTTTCAATAGCATATCAATTCTATGAATATTCATTAGTTCACACTACTCAAATTCCCTCCTGTCTTTTCCTTTCAACCTATAGAACGCCCTTTAGAAATTCTTGTAAGGTTGGACATTTGGTCACAAACTCTCTGTTTCTGTTTGTGGAAATTTAAAACTCATCCTTATATTTGATGTACAATTTTGTCTGATAAAAAATTTTTGGCTGGCAGTTTTTCTCTTTTTTGTACCTTAAATATATCATACCACTGCATTCTCACCTCTGTGGTTTCCATTGAGAATTTGGCACTTAGTATTTTTGAGGATCCCTTGTATGTGATAAATTGCTATTCTCTTACTGCTTTCAGAATATTCTTTTATCTTAGGAATTTGATATTCTGATTAGTATGTGTTTCATAGTAGATCTATTAGGATTTATTCTCTTTGGAGTACATTGAACTTTTTGGACATGTATATTGATGTCTTTCTTAAGAGTTGGGGAGTTTTTGGCCTTTATTTCCTCAAATGTTCTTTCTGCCTCTTTTCCCTACTCTTCTTCTTCTGGGAGACCCATGATAGATATGTGTGTGCACTTCATGCTGTCACTCAAATCCCTGAGACACTACTCAAATTTTTCTATTATTTTCTTTATCTGTTCTTCTGACTATGCTTTAAAATATCGCATGTTCTAGTCTGTTGATCCTTTGTTTTGGTCTGCCTCAAATATGATGTTGTGTGCCTCTAGTTGATTTTTAATCTCCATTGTTGTGCCTTTTATCAACATAATTTCTATTATGTTTTTTATTATTAATTGATTAAGTAAGTAAATAAGTAAGTAACTTTAGGTACCTCGCCCTGGGATGGAACCTGGAACCCCATATGTGAGAAGCCAGTGCTCAACCACTGAGCCACATCGGCTCCAATTTATTTATTTTTATAAGATAAATTATGAGCTTACAAAACAATCATACATAATGCCCAGAATTCCCATACATCACCCCTCCACCAGAACCTTACATTGTTTTGGAATATTTGTTATAGATTATGAAAGAACATGATCAGACTATTACTACTCTCATCCATAACGTACATACACTTGGTATATTTTTCCATACACCCCCTATTATTAATGCTATGTAATAGTATTGTACATATATTATAGTTCATGAGATAATATCCTCATATTTATACTGTTAACCACAATCCATCTTCCACCACATAGTTTACTGTGTTATACAGTCCCATAATTTATGCATTCTATCCAAAGTGTACACTCAGTGGCTCTCACTTTCATCACAGTGTTGTGCAGTCATTGTCCCAGTAAAGTTTTGGACATTGTCTTTAGTCCAAAAGTAAAAATCCCATACACCCTTACTACTGACATTTAGCATTGATATAGTACCTTCTTTGACATTGATGTACTAATATTACAATATCACTGTTAACTATAGTCCATAAGTAACATTAATTGTATTTTTTTCATGCATCACTATATTCTTAACAGTGACACAAACAGATATTTACACACTAATGTTCATGGTGGCATTATTCACAATTGCCAAAAGATCAAAACAACCTAGGTTTCCATCAATGAATGAATGGAAAAACAAAATGTGGAATATACATAGGATGGAATACTATGCTGCTGTAAGGAGAAATCACATTGGGACATATGATAACATGGATGAAACATGAGGACATTATGTTGAGTGAAATAACCCAGATACTAAAGGGCAAATATTTTATAGTATCACTAATATGAACTAAATACAAATAATAAACACATGGAGTTAAATCTTAGTCTATAGGTTACTAAGAAGAAGGATGTGACTAAGAAGGGGTACTGAGGTTTAATGTATGTAGAATTTTAAATTAGCTTGACTGTAAATGTGTGGAAATGGATAGACTTGATGGTAACACATTATACTGAGTATAACTAACACAGCTTGTTTATAAGCAGGATTGTAGCTAAAAGGGGGTAATCTAAGGATGTAAATGTCAATTGAAAGAAAACTAGAGAATAATCTAGGGACTAAATAACATAGTGAACCTGGAAGTGGATGATGATTTTGGTTAATAATACAAATACAAGAATGTTCTTCTATGAACTAGAAAAAATATACATATTACTATTACAAGGTGGTTATGCTGCTTTTTATACTTTCAAATCCTTTATGATCATGTTTTGTTTTCTTAATATCCTTTATTTCTTTATGCATATTTTCCTTCATCTCCTTGAACTGATTTAGGAGATTTGTTTGAACTTATTCTGTGTTTCTTCTAAAGTTAAAAATTAATTGCTTGACTGAGACATATCTTCCTGTTTCTTCGTATGGCTTGTAATTTTTGTTGATATCTAAGCATCTGATTATCATGAAGAGTTAACTCTGAAATTCATTTTCTCCCTCTTGTCTAGGGTTTTATTGTCATTTAGCTTTTGTTAAGGATATTCATTGACATTTGGTCCAATTTATTCTGTTTCTTAGAATAGCCCATGCATAGTTGATCAGATTTTCTTAGCTTTTCTTCATATGATTCTTGCCCTAGGTATACGGTACAATTTTTAAGATTGCATTTTTTCATGTAATTGTTTCACATCCAAGAGAAAGCTTATTTTCTTCTTTTCCTTCTCTGGGAATCTTGATCTGTTCCTTTTGTGTTTGTGCAGAAATTTCTCCCCAGCTCCTATGATTTGTTTAAATTCTCTCCCTCATAGAGTGCGAAATTTCCCAAAACTTTTCTGTCCTTGGACCCTCCATGCTTACAGTAGTTAATTTTAACCCCCATTGTTTTCTTCCTTTGAAGCTGTTCTGCCTCTGGTCCCTTCCCTTTGTTGTCCTAACCCAGAGACCCAGATGGGGTCAGTCCAGAAATGTTGGTCACTTTTCCATTTTGTGTTTAGGGAATCCTACCAATAATTACTGGATTGAGTAAGTGTACCACTTGGCCACTGCCATTCTGCCATGGTATTCTTCCTCCCACCCTGGGGCCCTTTTTTATGTAACACTCTTCAGCATATTGTGTTCTACCTTAGGTCTCTTTGGACTTGAGTCCCTATGTCTGGGTATGCATGGGGTAGTAACTTAGTGCTGTGAATTCCCCTATAGTCTGTGTCTCTGGTGGGAGGGACTGGGGTTGCTGCCTCTGAAGAACTCCCAAGCATTGCATATGCTTTAGTTTGCTGAAATCTGCTGGGAGAAATGTAGCAGAAATGGATGTGCTTTTACAATGAAATTTATTAGGTTAAGAACTTACAGTTGCAAGGCTGGAGAAAATGTCCCAATCAAGGCATCAGGCAAAATTCTCTCCCTAATAGTTAGCTGCTGGCTGTCCTGGACTTTTGCCACATGGTAAGGCACAATAGTGGTTCTGCTGGTCTCTGCCTTCTCCTCTAGGCTTGCTTTCTCCTTGAGCTCAGCTTTGGGTGATCAGACATGGGGCAAGGCATAACGGTGGTATCAGCTCATCTCTCTTATCTCCTCTGGGCTTCATTGCTAGTTCTGTTTTGGGGTGCTCCATCTATGGTTTTTCTCTCTCCCAGATTTGTTAACTTCAACTTCTAAAGGCTTATATCTGTCACTGTGGCTTTTTTCTGTGTGTGCAGATTTCTCTTCCTCCATTTATAAAAGACTCCAGCTAGAAGATTAAGACCCACCCTGGGTTATGCCCTGCTGAAGCAATCTAATGAAATAGACCTTAACTGATCTAATCTAATCAAAGTTTCACAATACGTTCAATTTAAGAACATAATTTTCTGGGGTCCACAAAAGACTCAAACTAACACAGCAGGAGACTGAGTGACAGAGAGGGGAAGAGGATTAGCCTGTCTGGGACAGACGATTCCTACCTGAAATTTTTCTCTTTCTTCGATTCAGTGTTTGTAGAGTCCTTCTCCAGCTTCTAAAATCCTCCAGAGTTCTAAGCAAATGGAATTTTTTTATAAATTCACTGAGTATAAGAGGATTTTTCAGGTGAGGTCTTATGTCACAATATTGATGATGTCACTCACTTCATAGGACTTTATCATTAAAATAAAACAACCTACACAATGGGAGCATATATTTGGGAAACCACATATCTGCTAAAGTTTTAATAAGAAAGAATATATGAAGAAATCCTTCAACTTAACAAAAAGGGCAACAATTCCATTTTAAAAATGGGCCAATGAATTAAATGGACATCTCTGCAAAGAACATATACAAATGGCTAGAAAGTACATGGAAAGATGCTCAACATCATTAACCAACAGGGAAATGCAAATCAAAACCACAATGTCCTATAATTTTACACCATTTAAAATGGCTTCTATTTAAGAAACAGAAAATAAGAATTGGTAGAGATGAAGCAGATAAACAGGAAAACTCATTCTTTACTGGTAGCAATGTAAAATGATGTAGCCACTGTAGAAGACAGTTTGATGGTTCCTCAGAAAGCTAAGTGTAGAACTACCATACAACCTGGCAATCACGCTATTAGTAATATACCTAAAAGAATTGAAAGCAGGGATTCAAACAGATATTTGCACACTGATGTTCATAGCAGCATTATTCACATTTGCCAAAAGATGCAAGCAGCCTGTGTCCATAAATCAATGAATGGATAAATACAATGTGGTATATATACATACAGTGAAATATTATTCAGCCATAAAAAGAAATGAAGTCCTGATAAATGCAACAACATGTATGAACCTTGAAGACATCATGTTGAATGAAATATGCCAGGCACTAAAGGACAGATATTGCATGAACTCACTGATTTGAAATAATTAGAATAAGCCATCTCATAGAGTCAGAAGCTAGAATATACATTACCAGGGGTTGGTTTGGGGATAGGGACTGGGAAATTAAGGCTTAAAATAGAGAGGGTTCTTATATGGAGCAGTGGGAATGTTTTGGTAATAGACAGTGATGATGGTAGCACAATATTGTGACTGTAATTAACAGCACTGAACTACATATCTGAATGTGATTTAAAGGGTAAATATGAGGTTGTACATATGATAAATATATTAAAAAATTTTTTTAATCCATGGATCTACACTACACAGTAAGCCCTAAGTTAAACCATGGACTATAGATAATAGTACAACTATAAAAAAGTGCTACTGTCAATTGTAACAAATATTCCTCAACAATGCAAGGTATTAATATGGTGGTGTGTGGGGATTCTGTATTTTATCCATGATTGTTCTCTAAATGCGCAGCTTCTCAAATAAGGGGAAAAAATCCCAATAAGAAAACTAGATATTGTGCATATCTTTTATTGTAGGAGAGACCAGATGCACCATCTAATCCTTCATCTTAGAAGGGATATCTTTACATGTCTTACACTACTAGATTCCTAAACATTTATCTGTGTTGGAAAGCCCCTGAAGGTTTTGGTTTATCTCCCATCTTCAGAGGGGCAATCACCTTACCAATAAGTCTAGAAAAGTCATTATATTTTGATCTTTAGGTCTTGTCTTCATGATGGACAAAAGTGATATTATTTCAAACTTATTTGACATATGGGTGGGGAGTTGATATACCCTGAGATGGGACAATGAAATTATATTTCTGGCCTTGTCACCTCAAAAGAAAAACTGTTTCTGGCATCTTTACTAAAAGATATTTAAGCTAAGTAATATGCCAGATCAATAGCTGCATACCAGTATCAAGGCATGTGTTAATTTGCTCATGCAATGACACCATATCTAGAACAGCTGTTTCAATTGGAATTACCCCCTTCTTAGTTTACAATAATCTACTGTCTTCCTACAAATTCCATTTGTTTTCTGTACAAGGCAAATAGGAGAGCTGAATGCAGATAGAGTGGGAATCCTCATCCCTGCATTCTTCAAGTCCTTGATGGTGGACCTAATCCCTGAAATCCTTCCAGGAATGTGGCATTCCTTTTGATTTACTATTTTTCTAAGAAGATGCAGTTCTAGTGGTTTCCACCTTGCCATTCCTACCATAATGGTCTTCAAACCACAAGCCAGGGAACCAAGGTGTGGAGTATGTCACAAGTTGCCAAGTATGTCTGTTCCAATTATGCATTTCAGGACTGGGGAAATAACCACATAATGGGTTTGTGAACACACTGGACCCACTGTGAGATGGACCAGAGATAAAACTACATTGATCATTTGACCTCCATAACACTCTAAAACTGTTGGGCCACAGTGATGTTTTAGGTCTCCTGGAATTAATGTTAGTTATGAGCCAATGTCTAATATCTAATAATCCCTGAAATAATGACTGATCCTTTCTTTTCTTTCCTTTCCTTTTCCTTTCCTTTTTCTTTTCCTTTTCCTTTTCATTTCCTTTCCTTTTCCTTCTCTCTGAGAGAGAGAGAGAGAGAGAGAGAGAGAGAGAGAGAGAGAGAGAGAG
>JAKSZT010044992.1:327-13518 GCA_026826555.1 Tolypeutes matacus
ATATATATATATGTGTATATATATGTATATATATATATAATTATAAATACAAATTATAAGATATAAGAATTGGCTCACACAACAGTTGGGATTGGAAATTCTAAATTCTGTATGGCAGACTGCAAGTTGGGAACTCCAATGAAGCTTTTGATGAGAAGCAGCCTGGCTGAGCAGAGATAGAAATTCTTTCTGACTGCTGAAATCATCAATTCTACCTTTAAGTCCTTCAACTGTTTGAATGAAGCTTTCCTCATTGCTGAAGGCAATCTCCTTTGTTGATTGTAGATTTAATCATCCTTTGATACAGCCAAATGACTAATGATTTAAATCCATGAAATATCCTCACAGTAGCAATCAGGCCAGTGCTTGCTTCACCAAACAACTGGATACCATAACCTAGCCAAGTTGATACATGAACTTAAACATCATACTTTTTATCCTTAGTGCATAGTTCATATCACTCCTCAAGGCTTTTAATGGAAATGTGCTCCATCTTTTTGAACAAAATATATTATTTTACTTAACAGGTAATTGAGGCAAAATAAAAATTTCTTCAGAGGTTGAAGCAAGCAAACTTCAAGCAACACGAAGTTGATAATCCATATGGATTTGTTACTTCAAAGCAGGATGTTTCACAATTCATATGTTAATTTTGTTCTTCCCACATATCTTTAAAGTCAATTAAGTTCTAAATTTCAGCAGCCTTGAGGCAACTATCCAATTCCCTAAGCCAAAATTTGTTTAGGACATAAAAACAGACATAGACCCAGTTGAGTCAACTTTCTGGGGGATTTTGATTCTCTGTACTGGAGCTATACCTTGTTACCTTGGATAATTGAGAAGCGGCAAAATGACCCATTAACTGGAAATATTTAAAGAAAGGTTATTCGCCTACTTATTTTTTCAGACATCTAAGAAGGACTTGGACTAAATCAGCGGCCCCCAAATGACAGTTCAATGACCACTGCTGTGTTGGCTATATCAGAATCATCTAGGGAGATTTGAAAAAATAAAGATCCTATTCCAAAAAAAATTGTATCAAAATTGCTGGTAGAAACACTCATAAAGCTGTATGATTTTAAATCTCCCCAGATGATTCTGACAATTAGTGAGATTTGTGTAACAATGGTATGGATCATAGATTCTCAAATGCTAATATGCATAGAATCACATAAGGTTCTTAATAAAATGTAGATTCTGATTCAGAAAGTCCAGCATAGAACCTCAGATTCTTCTTCATTTCTAACAAGGGTATATGTGCTGCTCTGCTGTTGGGTCATAGATCACACTTTGAGTAGCAAGGAGCTAGATGAATTCTCAGGTTCCTTCTAGGTATACTTTCCTGTCAATCTCAAGAGCTTTGTAGAAATTGTAGCACAGCAACTTCACTCAAATCAGAACTTTCCTTTCAAACTAACATATAATTTTTTCTAAACATAGGCTTTTTCTTTTTGTAAAAATATGCCAGACAATAATTGCATTGTTTTCTTTCAGTTGCAGCTCTTTGTTACCCACTATTCAGCTTTCAACACATAACTGCAAAAGTCCCAGAAAACTGATCTGCCCAAGTTAATCATCCCTGAAGAGTGGTGGTCCCACTGTGCACTAAAGCAAACCTATCTTCTACGTGAATCAAAACAGAACATCAGCCTGCCAAACACCTGTAAAGAGATGTTTATCATCATATAGGAATTTGAGCAGCTGCTTTATGGCACATTCACAATCAAAATTGGAGAAGATCAACTGTTATGATGTCCCAGAAGACAATTTAATAGAGTAAAATGATAAGAAGTTATCATGTCTTGTCATCTGTGTTTGCACATTACTCTTACATGTAGTTACTTTGTATACTTATCCAAAGCAAATATGCAGATAGTTCATTGAAACGCCTTCCAAGCCATGAGACTCAGAGAGTTGTGGTAAAAGGAGAAGTTTGTTTTATACTAATTATTTCCAACCCATCTGTTATCAGACTTTTAGAAAGAGCAGCAGTTGGCTGTGAAATTAGGCCTTGAAGCATCATTTGTCAAAGACATTTTCTCTAGAAAGAAACATGCTTGCTAATGAAACATGTACTGGACCAGATGGTGAAAATACAGATTTTCGGTACTTTATCTATGCAGTAACATATACTGTCATTCTTGTGCCAGGTCTCATAGGGAACATGTTAGCTTTGTGGGTATTTTATGGCTACATGAAAGAAACCAAAAGGGCTGTGATATTCATGATAAACTTAGCTATTGCTGACTTACTACAAGTTCTCTCCTTGCCACTGAGGATCTTTTACTACTTGAATCATGACTGGCCATTTGGGCCTGGCCTCTGCATGTTCTGTTTCTATCTGAAGTATGTAAACATGTATGCAAGCATCTACTTCTTGGTCTGCATCAGTGTGAGGCGATTTTGGTTTCTCATGTATCCCTTTCGTTTCAATGACTGCAAAAAAAAATATGACCTTTGCATCAGTATTGCTGGCTGGCTGATCATTTGCCTTGCCTGTCTGCTCTTTCCTCTTCTCAGAACCAGTGATGACCGCCTGGGCAACAGAACCAAATGTTTTGTGGATCTTCCTACGAGGAATGTCAGTCTGACCCAGTCGGTTGCCATGATGACTGTAGGCGAGTTGGTTGGATTTGTTACTCCTCTTCTTATCATCCTGTATTGTACCTGGAAGACAGTTTTATCACTGCAAGATAAATATCCTGTGGTCCAAGATCTTGGAGAGAAAAAGAAAGCCCTGAAGATGATTCTAACCTGTGCGGGGGTATTCCTAATTTGTTTTGCACCTTATCACTTCAGTTTTCCTTTAGATTTCCTGGTCAAATCCAATGAAATTAAAAGCTGCCTAGCCAGAAAGGTGATTCTGATATTTCATTCTGTGGCCCTGTGTCTTGCTAGTCTGAATTCCTGCCTTGACCCAATCATATACTACTTCACCACTAATGAGTTCAGAAGACGGTTTTCAAGACAAGATTTGTATGGTAGCATCCAACTCCATGCAAAATCCTTCATGAGCACCCATACCACTTCTACCATAATGACTGAATTATGTTAAAAAAAAATCCCAAATGTGGCCCAGTACTAGTATATCAAAACACATTTACAATACTCCAAACATCATAAAAGTACTTAAAGGAAAGACTAATGGATTTCAAATTATACACCATCTTAATTATATGGGAATTCATATCTTCATAATAGAACCTACTTGGAGTTTAATGCTCCATCATCTTTGATGTTAAGAGTAAGTGTAATACATATGTTATTAAGTCTATAAGACTTGAGCTATAAAATTTCAGTGATACCCTATACACCTATGCTCTCAACTAGAGTCAGTAATTCTAAGGCACAGAGAGACTTGGCTTAGAGCTACCACAAGTACATAGTTTAGTTAAAAAGCCACTGTATTCAGAGTCAATGTACTTGTCTGTTTATCCAAATAATCACAATTTTCCAATAGTATATTTTTTAGTTGTATTCTAAGATAGACAATATATTACTCTATATTAACAAAGTGTCATCAACATGGGTCCCTTTTTATCTCCCAAGTGTGATAATGCTCCAGGGCTTGAAGATTCAAACAGCTAATTCCTTCATTGTAATATCAATAAGAAACATTATCTGTCACACCCATTCACAAGAATGAAAAACTGAACTCAGTCATCTGGTTTGTTTAAACTAAGAACAATATAAAAATTCACCTAAAATAATTTTCTATCACTCTATAAGATGCCATGTTGAATCTACCCAAGGAAGTAACTTGTCCAAGTCCATACATTATGACACCAATGGCCTGTATAGGCCCAGTGAAAAAAAAGACAGGTAACATTCAAAATTCTTTCTCCCATAAACTATTTCCAAAAAAACATCTCTGGAGATGTATGGAACTGTCTACTAGAGAGAATGTGAAACAGAGTTGCATAAACCTGTTCAGAATCTTCCTGCATTGTATTTCATACTCTAAGATGGGTGGCAACTATCTAGCCACTTATACAAGCTAGACTTGGAGTTGAAAACAGCCAGGTGTGTGGACCCTAGAGTCTGCAGTGATTTTTATAATTCAGATTTCCCTAATCTTACCATTCTGAGGCCTGCACAGCCTACTTCCCAGCCACTGCAGAAGGCAATTTTTCCACCTTTTAAGAAAAGTGCAGATTAATTTTAGCAGCTTTGGGCATTTTTTACAATGCCTTCTCTGATACCTGTTTGTTACTATTATTATGCAGGAAACAGACACAGGAGATGAGTAGTAATTAAACCTGAGGTTGTGAGTATTAGAATATTTAAAGCATGATTTAGCTAAATGCTCTTTTTTAAAGGAAATACTTTAATAACATCTGTTTACTATATAATGAAGACACATGCCACAAGGATGTAGAAATGAAACAAGTGCTCTAGCATATTTAGAAGAAGGGGTTTTTTAGGCATGCAATTATGATACTAATAAGTTTTGGGATAAAAGCTGGTAAAATCCAAATGAATTCCAATATTTAAGATTAATTGAAACTTTTATAAAATTTTCTCTGGACAAGTGTTGATTTTGCTTTTACTTCATTATTAAAATAATACCTTTTTAGTAATCTTTGTGCTGCTAGCAATAGTATATCTATGTATCTCCTTATTATTCATTGTAAGGTATATGTTAAGATGTGTCAAAGCAGTGTTGAATTTATTTTTTCAAAAGGAAACTATAAATGTGTCTGGTCTGTTTGCTTTAAAATGATTTATGTTTTAATATAAATTTGTGTTGTAATGGGATTGCAAGTGATAATTTGTAGAATTGTGAACCAGTTGTGGGTACTTATAATGAAAGGGTCTTGTTCATACTATATGTGTTAACTATTTTCTGGATTAACATTAATTACATTTCTACAATCTATTTGGGAAACCAATTAGCATATTAATTTCAATTTTAAAATATTTTTTAAATGATAAGAGAATTATTTCTAGGAGATTACTCACTTTCTTAGGGCCTATTTGTTAAGCAACCCAGAAGCCCTTGCACTTCACTTACATTTTTCAGGGACAGGTTAAGTGTCTAGTTTTCTTATTCTCCTTACCTAGGACCATCCATTCTACCATCTTCATTTAAGTTTTTATTCAGTGCTCTGATTTACTTTATCTGTCCCTCTCCCACCATCAATATTTTTGTCATATAATCGATTCCCTTATTCTTCTAGTTATTTCTGATGAAAGAATTCTTACTAAGTTGCTAATGATTAGTATTAGCTTAATATAAATTTACCAGGGATATTTGAATTCCATAGTAAAATTATCATGGAACTAAGAAAAGCTTTAACCCAAAGTTTGGATTTTCAATGGAAGAATTACAGGTACTGGAACAAACTGGAGGGGAAGATATTTTGAAGAGGGGAAGATATTTTGAAGAGAGTGACTCTTGCAACTGTGCCTTTCAGATTACACGAAGTGACCACCTGTTTTGCTTAACATAAAAAGGATGCTAAACTCTAAGGAATATATCCACAAATATGGATATCAGTTTCTCAAATATCTTTTTCTTTTCTGTTATTCTGTTTTCCTTCCAACTCCAGATCTGATTTTCAGGGAAAAGCCTATATTTGGAAGAGAAGCACTGCTGTAGCTGCCATGTAGATGACAGCCTCTTTTCAAAGATTCTCCTTTACTTGGAGAATCTTCTCGCCAGACCTCCCACTATGGGTTCCATGAAATTGGGGTACAAATAATAAATACCCCGAACTACTGTAATATACAATTTAAGATAATTTTACATCTATATAAAGTTCTTTGAGTTTTGATTCCAAAATATGCATATACATATTACAATAAGAGAGATTTTGTATATAGTGTAATTTCCAAGTAATTTTTAATATTGTTATTGTCTTAAATGTTATTATTATTAATACACTCAACTGGTTTATATTTTTCATTTTCATTCAGTTAAACAGCCAAGAAAAGGAGCCATTAGCCCCAAGAACAATAGAACAAGCTATCTTTATCTAAAGGGGTTCCTCAATAGAACTCTTGTATAACTTAATTTTCATGTCAATTTTTTTTTGTTTTAACTTCCATAAGATACTGTGAAAATGTTGTACTTGGAATTTATTTATGGCTATAATTTATAATATGCATTTTGCTAATAAAAATGATTTTAGCAATTACATAGAAAGGTTCTGCTTCCAGAAGTCATTGTGTTTCTAATGATGTCTCTCAGCAAATTGATAGAAGCCCCAAGAGGCTCTGCTCCCCTTTTCTCTCCCTGGTCCTACTGAGATTATTCCTTACACTCAATTCTGAAACAAGCATATTTGAATGACTTATAGTTATGTATTTGCTAGAGCATAGTCTGTGGACAGAAAAGTAAATGATTGAGGGGTAAAGGGTATGTTTTCTTCTTACTCTTCAGCAGTTAGGATTTGGCAGTCAGATTTTTCTTGTAGATTGACAGGAATGCCCTATAAGCCACAGTCTTTTTCAAAAGAGATCTACTTAAAAGTGTGAAGTCAGGAAAATTGTCTCTGGCCCTCCCATTACCCTAGCTTTTTTTCTTCCATTTTAGCATCTCCCTCCTTATTGCACTCTATATCCTTATTGCTTTCAGGAAGCCTAGGTATATTCTGTAATAACCAAGTTACTAGGAATTTCACACTTTAGCATCTGCAGAAAGAATTTCCAGGAAATAGTCTTCTAAGGAAGACTTTCTGATGCTTTGGAATACTTGAAGGAAATAATGGGATATAAGTACAAGACATACCCCATGCTTCAAAAATGCCCTCAAATCATATAAATGCCTAATCTGTGCTTTCTGGAAGCCAGCCAAAAAGTAATTTCACTACCATATTTTCTTGAAGTGGGAAGGTAAAATCTCAAATATGTGTGATTGTTCTAATTTTCTTATTCCTCAGTTACTAAAGGACTTGGTGGGCAGTAATTTTCTTGAAATTCACAGATAATTTCTACAGCAGAACTTCCTCAGCCTTAACCATTTATTCAATTTTCGAAGACCATATTTCTTCTTGTATTGCTTTTTTTTTTTTTATTATGGGTAAAAATAAAAATTCTCACAATACATACAAACATTTGCAAAATGATATATAAATATATATGCATATATGTGTATTTGCTTACAAAAATGTTATTTATATATATATATATATACATATATTTTAAGAGGTGCTTAGATTACCCAAAATATTACACGGAACCCACTGGGATTCCCATGTTGCCCACCTCCCACACCTCCCACCACATCCCACACAAACATCTCCCACAGTGTGGCCCACCACCCTCAATGAACTTACACATCCTGGAGCCTTGTCACCAACCATAGACCACAGTTCACACTGTAGACCACACTCTCTCCCACTCAGTTCTGAGTGGTGTGTGCTGATTTAAAATGGACTACATCTGTTGCCACAACAGTACTCAGGACAACCTCCAACTCCCAAAGAAGCCCCTGTATTTCAACTGCTCTTCCACTCCCTACCCCAAAAGTGTCAAGTGGCCACTGGCTCCACCTCGTTGTTATAATTTCTTGCATTGCTAGAATCACCATAAGTGAACAAGAGAATACCATCAAGTCCACTCTAGTCCATAGTTCTTCCCCCAATCCTGAGAGGACTGGGATGGTGATGTCCACTCCAACTCCAAGTGAGAGAGGGCTTATATCCCATGGATATGGTGGGTGGGATGATCCTGCCTGCAGATGAAGACCCTCTCCATTCCCTGGGAAGGCCATTGCCCATCGTTGTCTCCTCACCAGGTGACTTGGATGAGTCCATTGAGCTGTAGGGTAGGAGTTGCAGCTCCACCTAGATTTCATGCACACCTGGCACATAGGTAGGCGGGAGGCTCCAGTCTCTGGAAGTATACCTAAGAAACTCCAGCATCACATGTAGGTTTGAATAGAAGGGACTGGTGAACCATGTGCAGGGAGGACTTATTTGAGTCTAATTCTGTCACTCTCAGGAGCACAGATTCCAAAATAGAACCCACTGATAAGGCATCAGTCTCTGGGGCTATCCCCCATTATATAGGACCAGGGTGTCTCCAGAGCTCTCAGTAACCCCACTGAGTGGGGTGATAGGCACTTAGATGTTCTATGAGCTCCTAATGAGGTGTGCATAAGAGTTACCTCTGGGATGACCTCCCGACTCTCTTTGAAGTCTCTTAGCCACTAGAACTCATTTGTCTTTACAATTTCCCCCTTTTATTCAAGGTCTTTTTCCAGTTGTGTTGCCAGTTGGCACTTGGTATTAAGCCCTCATTGCCAGGGAGGCTCATCCCCGGGAGTCATGTCCCACGTTGGGGGGAAGGTAATGCAATCATATGCTGAGTTTGGTTTAGAGAGAGGTCACATTTGAGCAACAAGGAGGCTCTCAGGTGGCAACCCTTAGGCACCCCACAACTGCAGGCTAAGTCTCATTTACAAGAGCAAAGACTCACAAGGGTAGTCATCAATAAAAAAAAACACATCGGTCGGCCATCCTATTTTGACAGGCACTGTCTCTACACTCAGAGGACTATTGCTGCTCCCTTGGAGACTGTGGCAGAGCTCTCCAGGCTAGGAATTTAGATTCCCTCATTTATTGTGTGATTATCCACCCATCGTGACCATGCCCCTTTCCCCAATCCTTTGAATGATTTTGTATATCTTTCATGTATATTCGGATGTACCAATTCCCACGAAACCCCCCCAGACACCCCCCCCCAATAATCCCCCGCAGTACCCATTGTAACCCTTCTGTGATCCAAATCCTCCATGAACATTTAGTCCATAAAATAATCAAATACACTTACTAGGAAAAAGAAACAGGTGTGATAAGCTTACATGCAAGAGACAAACATAAGGAAACTCAGGGGAAAAAAAAGAGAGAAGGAAAAAAAACAAAGAACAAAACAAAATAAAATATAATTAGTGGATTGGGACATTCAAAAAATGGGCAAAAAAGCAAAGAAAATGCCTTTAAAATATATATATATATATATATATTCATTTTTTTTCCTTTCTCTTTTCTTTTTTCCCTTTTTTCCTTCCCTTTATCACTGTGTTATCAGATGTCTGGTGTGCCATGACACCTTCCTCCTCTCAATCCCCATTGTCTCCCAATTTTTCATGTAATTTTCAAAGAAGTTTTAGGTCACAGCAAAGTCACACACGGAGTGCCGGAGACTTCCAGATACCAAACCATCCCCTATTCCCCACCCCATATTAACACCCCCCCTTTTTTTTTTTGGTTGTTAGCATTGTTATAACTGTTATGCAGATAGCAAAATATAGCAACTAAACATTGTCAGTGATTTACAGTATAGTTTACAATTTAGATGATACAGTTTAATAATTTTGATGATATTTACCATGTCCTGTGTCCATTACTGTAAGGTAATGAAAAACCTTCCCCATGACCACCAAACAACCCATTAGATCTTGACTCTTCCCTTCTCCCCAGCCCCCCAGGGCCCATGATACCCCCTTCTCCCAAACCATGGAATGTCAAGATTCACAGTTACATGCCCTGGGGATTTGAACCAGCCCTTCCTAATCCACCCACCCCGCAGTGCTGCACCACCAAACCCAGGAACACCACCACTCATCTGCCCCATCCCCCAACATGCAACCACACTCTATCCCTTTACCATAGATTATGTCCATATGGGTGATGGCTCAAAGCAGGCTCTTCTCTTACTCTCCTTTGTTAACCTATCTTTCAGACAATGGTTCTCAGAGACTGCTCACTTTCCTCAGTTCAGATCAGTGAGGTCATATACTGTTCATCCTTCAGTGCCTGGCTTGCTTCACTCAACATAAGGTCTTCAAGATTCATCCACGTTATTCCATGTGTTAGCACTTTGTTCCTTCTTACAGCTGAGTAATATTCCATTGTATGTATGTACCACATTTTGCTTATCCATTCATCTGTTGATGGGCACCGGGGCTGATTCCAACTTTTGGCAATGGTGAACAATGCCGCTATGAACATTGGTGTGCATATATCTGTTTGTATTTTTGTTTTCAGTTCTTCTGGGTATATACCCAGCAGTGGAATTGCTGGATCATACGAAAGATCTATTGCTAGTTTTCTGAGGAACCGCCAACTGTCCTCTACAGTGGCTGGACAATACCGCAGTCCCACCAGCAGTGGATGAGGGTTCCTATTCCTCCACATCCTCTCCAACATTTAGTGTTTCCTGTTTTTTTAATAGCTGCCATTCTGATGGGTGGAAGATGGTATCTCATTGTAGTTTTGATTTGCATTTCCCTGATAGCAAGTGATGTTGAGCATTTTTTCATGTGCTTTTTAGCCATTTATATTTCTTCCTTGGAGAAATGTCTTTTCAGGTCACTTGCCCATTTTTTATATGGGTTGTTTGTCCTTTTATTTTCGAGGTGAAGGATTTCTTTATATATGCAGGATATTAGGCTCCTATCAGATATATGGTTGCCGAATATTTTTTCCCATTGGGTAGGTTGCCTTTTTATTTTCTTAATAACATACTTAGAGGTGCAGAAGTTTTTAATTTTGAGGAGATCCCATTTATCATTTTTTTCTCTTGCTACTCGTGCTTTGGCTGTGAAGTTCATGAAACCATTTCCTATTACAAGGTCCTGTAGATGCTTCCCTACATTATCTTCCAAGGTCTTTATGGTTTTGGCTCTTATATTTAGATCTTTGATCCATCTGGAGTTGATTTTTGTATAAGGTGTGAGATGGTATTCTTCTCTCATTCTTTTGGATATGGATATCCAGTTCTCCAAGCACCACTTGTTAAAGAGGCCACTCTCTCCCAACTGAGGGGGTTTCGTGTCCTTGTCAAATATCAGATGACTGTATATGGGAGGATCTATATCAGAACTCTCAATCTGGTTCCATTGGTCAGTAGGTCTATCCTTGTGCCAATACCACGCAGTTTTGATCACTGTAGCTTTGTAGTATGTTTTAAAGTCAGGTAATGAGATACCTCCAAATTCATTTTTCTTTTTCAATATATCTTTGGCAATTCGGGGCCTCTTGCCTCTCCAAATATATTTTGTGGTTAGTTTTTCCAGTTCCTTAAAAAATATATTGTTGACTTTTATTTGGATTGCATTAAATCTGTAGATTAGTTTGGGTAGGATGGACATCTTGATGATGTTTAGTCTCCCCATCCACGAACAGGGAATATTTTTCCATTTATTTGAGTCTTCTTTGATTTCCTTTAACAGTGTTGTGTAGTTTTCTGTATATAAGTCATTTACATCTTTAGTTAAATTTATTCCTAGGGATTTGATTCTTTTGTTTACTATTGTAAATGGTATTTTTTTTCTGATTTCCTCCTCAGTTTGCTGGTTATTGGTGTACAGAAATGCTACTGATTTTTGAGCATTGATCTTATAGCCTGCAACATTACTGAACTCCTTTATAAGTTCTAGAAGCCTTGTTGTCGATTTCTCAGGGCTTTCTATGTATAGGATCATGTCATCTGCAAATAATGAAATTTTTACTTCTTCTTTCCCAATCTGGATGCCTTTTATGTCCTTTTCTTGTCTCAGTGCTTGTGCAAGTACTTCTAAGACAATGTTAAATAGGAGTTGTGATAGTGGGCATCCTTGTCTTGTTCCCGATCTCAGAGGGAAGGCTTTTAGGATTTCACCGTTGAAAATGATGTTAGCTTTGGGTTTTTCATATATACCCTTTATCATTTTCAGAAAGTTTACATCTATTCCTATCTTTTGTAGTGTTTTTATGAGGAAAGAGTGCTGTATTTTGTCGAATGCTTTTTCTGCATCTATAGAGATGATCATGTGATTTTTTTCTTTCAGTTTGTTTATGTGGTGTATTACATTGATTGATTTTCTTCTATTGAACCATCTTTGCATACCTGGGATGAAACCCACTTGGTCATGGTGTATAATCCTTTTGATATGTTGTTGAATGCGATTAGCAAGTATTTTGTTAAGGATTTTAGCATCTAGGTTCATTAGAGAAATTGGTCTGTAATTTTCCTTTCTTGTGGTATCTTTATTTGGTTTTGGTATTAGGGTAATTTTGGCATCATAGAATGAGTTAGGTAGTATTCCTTCTACTTCTAATTTTTGGAAGAGCTTAAGTAGAATTGGTGTTAGCTCTTTCCGGAATGTTTGGTAGAATTCAGCTGTGAAGCCATCTGGTCCTGGACTCTTCTTAGTTGGGAGGTTTTTAATGACTGAGTCTATCTCTTTACTTGTAATTGGGCTGTTGAGTTCATCTATTTCTTCTTTCATCAATGTCGGCTGTTTGTGGGTTTCTAGAAACTTGTCCATTTCCTCTAAATTGTCATTCTTGTTGGCATATAATTTTTCAAAGTATCCTCTTATGATACTCTTTATTTCTGTGGGGTCAGTAGTGATATCACCTTGCTCATTCCTTATTTTATGTATTTGCATCTGTTCTCTCTTTTTCTTTGTTAGTCTGGCTAAGGGTTTGTCAATTTTGTTGATATTCTCGAAGAACCAGCTTTTGGTTTTGTTTATTGTTTCCAGTGCTTTCTTATTCTCTATTTCATTTAGATCTGCTCGAATCTTGGTTATTTCCTGTTTTCTACTTCCTTTAGGTTTAGTTTGTTGTTGTTTTTCCAATTCCTCTAAGTGTGCAGTTAGGTCTTCAATTTTAGCTTTCTTCTTTTTTAATATATGAATTTATGGCTATGAACTTCCTTCTCAGGACTGCTTTCGCTGCATCCCATAGGTTTTGATATGTTGTGTTGTTGTTTTCATTAGTTTCAAGGTAGTTACAGATTTCTTTTGAAATTTCCTCTCTGACCCACTGTTTGTCTAAGAGTGTGTTGTTTAACTTCCATATCTTTCTGCCTAACCTGTTTCTCTGGCCCTTATTGATTTCCAAATTCATTCCATTGTGGTCAGAGAAATTACTTTGTATAATCTCAATCTTTCTGAATTCATTGAGTATTGTTTTGTGGCCTAGCATGTGGTCTATTTTGGAGTATGTTCCATGTGCACTGGAGAAGAATGTAAATCCCGCTGTATTTGGGTGTAGTGTTCTGTATATGTCTATTAAGTCCAAATCTGCTAATGTATTGTTGTGTGCCTTAGTTTCTTGATTGATTCTCTGCCTAGATGTTCTGTCTAATGATGATAGTGGTGTGTTGAAGTCCCCTGCTATAATTGTAGAGGAATTTATTTCTCCTCTTAGTTTTTCCAGAGTTTGCCGCACGTATTTTGAGGCACCTCGATTA
>JAKSZT010045017.1:0-16608 GCA_026826555.1 Tolypeutes matacus
CAAAATCTTTTTAAAGAAATACAGTTCATCTTGAGGCAAAGTTCCGTCTGCTATAGACCTTTGAATCTTACAAAACCATTTAACTGTTTCCAATATACAAATGGAAAGACAAAAGATAAACATTTTTTAAATTATAAGGAGAAATTGGGATGTTAAACATGAGTTATGGATCCTCTACAGTTCAGTAAACTTGCAGGGCATCCTCCATTTAATTTCAAAGTCTGAGAGTTATTCTTAAGATGATGGTTTCTTCTCCTTGGGGCCACATGGGAACCCACCCTTTCCACAGGCTTGCCCAATGGCCATTTTCTTGATTCCACCCTCATCAAGCATCTGGGTTTCGACCAAGCCTCAGATCTCACCCTCCAAGAGTGTTGGGGTGATTGCCACACCATACCCAATCTTTGGGTTAGAGTCTTAGCCCCCTTAGCACACTGAGGTGAAGACAACATTCCCCCTAACCTTTGGCATACAGGCTCAACTCTCTCAGAACAACGAGTTGACCACCTGGCCTTTTTTAACCTTTGGCATACAGGCTCAACCCTCTCAGAGCAATGGGTTGACCACCTGGCCTTCCCTAATCCATAGGGGACAGCTATACCCCTCTCAGACCAATGGGGTGTTGACCTTAACCGCCCTAATCTTTGAGGAATGTGCTCCAACCTCCCTGCACCCTGGGGTGGCAAAACTCTTCCTGAACATCGGGTGGGGCATCCACCCTCTTCAACTGCTGGGGAAAACTCACCCTCTCTGTATATATGGGTGGGGCTCCTCTCGGCCCAAGGAGATGTCTTAATTCTAGATCTCTGCTTCCACGGTTTTCTTCTTAAAGCTTTTTCTCCTTCAGTTTCTCCTTTCCATGTCCTCTTTTGTCCAAGCTGACAGTGGTTTTGTTCATGCAGCATTCTCAAAAACATTGTTGGTTTAGCATGCAAGAAGCAGGGGTCCAAGCCATCAGACAGTAAGACTTTCCACAAGTCTTTCCGAGATAACTGCATCTTCAATTCTGAGTTATGAGTTCCAAGTTTAGTAAAGTCTTCAAATAGGGCATTTGCATCTGGGAATTTGATTTCCAGAAACTTGGAAGTTCCTGAATTAGTTTCTGTTTTCTTTTTGCCCAAAAGTTCAGTCCTTAGTGTATTTCTCTAGTCTAGTATTTTGCTATAAGCTGCAAGGAGAAGCCAAGCCACATTTTCCAAGTTTACCTTGGAAAGTTCTTTAGCTAAATGCTCTGGATCGCCATTTTCAAATTCTGTCTTCCATATAACACCAGGAGTTAATCTTGTTAAGTTCTCTGCAACTTTAAAACATGGATTGCCTTTCCTCCAGTTTCCAATAAAAGTTTCATTATTTACTTCTAAGGCATCATAGAAAGTCTCTTTAGCGTCCATATTGCTATCAATAGTCTCTTCAAAGTGATCTAGGCCTTTTCCAACAAGCATTTCACAATTCCTCCAAAAAATACCCCTTACCCATTTATAAAACCGTTCCAACATTTTGGTAATTACAAAAGCACTTCCCCACTCCTCGATACCAAATTCTGTATTAGTCAGCCAAAGGTGCTAATGTGAAATACCAAAAATGGGTTGGTTTTTATAAAGGGTATTTATTTGAGGTATAAGTCCACAGATACCAGGCCATAAAGCATTAAGTTTCTTTTCTCACCACAGTCCATTGCCATGTGTTAGAGCAAGACAGCTGATGGCATTTGCCAGGGTTCAGGCTTCTGGGGTTCCTCTCTTCCCGGGGCTGCGTTTCTCTCCGGGGTTAGCTCCTGTTTCCTCCACGAGGTCAGTTGCAGACGATCAGGCGAACAGCTTGCTTCTCTTCCCCTGGAGCCTTCTTTCCAACATCAAAACTGCTTCTCAAAAGACTACCTCAACTGTCCTTTGCCTTGCCTTTAATATTCAATTCCCCACCCACCAAGGGATGGGGCTCAATGCCCTAATCCTAACCTAACCATGCCCAGATTAACAGATCAGTTTACAAGCATGATCCAATTATATTTTTGGAATTCATAATTACATCAAATTTCCCAACGGTTACAATAGGAAAATGAAATAATGATGTTAAGTTTAAGTGTAAGAGATAAAATACATGGAAACTTAAAAAGAAAAACACTAAAAATAAAATAAAATTAAAGGATTGGGATATTCAAAAAATGGGAAAAAACAAAAAAATTAAAAAAAAAATTTTTTTAACGTTTTTCTTTTTATCACTGCATTATCGAGTGTCCAGTCTGTACTATGGCATCTTTCCCCTTTCACTACCCAGTGTCTCCCAATTTTTCATTTAATTTTCAAAGAAGTTTTAGGTCACAATAAAGTCACACACACACAGAATACTAAAGACTCTCATATACCCAACCTCCTCCCCCTTCCCTTACACCATATTAAAACCTTTTTGTAGGTGGATGGTAACGTTGTTATAACTGTTATACAGATAGTGAAACATAGATACTAAACATTGTCAATGGTTTACAGTATAGTTTACAATTTAGATGGTACAGTTTAATAATTTTTGATGATATTTACCATGTCCTGTGTCCATCACTGTAAGGTGTTGAAAAACATTTCCCCTGACCACTAAATACCCCATGTTTGATCTTTTCAGTTCTTTCCTCCCCATCACCCTGGGGCATATGGCAACCCCATGTCTTGACTCATTGGATGACAATGAGTCAAGTTACATGCAACAAGAGGTTTTGACATGCTGAATGTCCTCCCCTATTAGCATCCACCCTTGCTCCTGAGAGAAAGCCACCTGTCTGTTTCTGGGTGAATCAGTCCTCCCAAAGATGGGGGTCCATCTCCTTCCCACTCACTGTGTGGGTCACCACTCCCCAACACAACATATTATGACAGGATGAACACTCACACAATTCCCAGAAGCCTACTCCAGATGTGCCCTGTCTTGAATGGCCCCCCAACCTACACCCTAAACCAGTGACACTATCTTGTTGTATTGCCATAGAAGCATTCCCACATCTGCATTTTCAACCTCATACCCACAAATGCCATGTTCACCTCGTCCCTCTCCCATCTCTTTCCCCAGTATCCTGGATGTTCTAACCCGCCCTTTCTAATCTACCCACCTGGTGACCCTGCACCACCAAACCCAGTAATATCACTACCCACCTGTCCTATCCTTCAATATGCAATTATACTCTATCACTTTACCATAGATTATGTCCGTATGGGTGATGGCTCACAACCTTCTCTTCTCTTTCTCTTTCTTGTTAACCTATCTTTCAGACCATGTTCTCAGAGTGCTCACTTTCCTCAATTCAAACCAGTCAAGTCATGTACTGTTCATCCTTCAATGCCTGGCTTGCTTCACTCAACATAAGGGCTTCAAGATTCATCCATCTTATTCCATGTGTTAGCACTTTATTCCTTCTTACAGCTGAGTAATATTCCATTGTATGTATGTACCACA
Source organism: Tolypeutes matacus (assembly GCA_026826555.1). NCBI lineage: Eukaryota > Metazoa > Chordata > Mammalia > Cingulata > Chlamyphoridae > Tolypeutes > Tolypeutes matacus. The sequence continues at coordinate 3,439 of JAKSZT010045017.1, forward strand.
TTTTGTTTATCCATTCATCTGTTGATGGGCACCGGGGCTGAATCCAACTTTTGGCAATAGTGAACAATGCCGCTATGAACATTGGTATGCACATATCTGTTTGTGTCTTTGCTTTCAATTCTCCTGGGTATATATACAGCAGTGGAATCGCTGGATCATATGGAAGATGTATTGTTTGTTTCCTGAGGAACCGCCAAACTGTCCTCCACAGTGGCTGGATCATTCCACAATCCCACCAGCAGTGGATGAGGGTTCGTATTCCTCCATATCCTCTCCAACACTTATATTCTGCTGTTTTTTTAATAGCTGCCATTCTGATGGGTGTATAATGATATCTCATTGTAGTTTTAATTTCCATTTCCCTAATAGCTAGTGATGGCAAGCATTTTTTCATGTTTTTTTTAGCCATTTGTATTTCTTCCTTGGAGAAGTGTCTTTCAGGTCACTTGCCCATTTTTTAAATGGGTTGTTGGTTTTTTTATTTTTGAAGTGTAGGATTTCTTCCTATATGCAGGATATTAGGCTTCTATCAGATATATGTTTGACAAATATTTTCTCCCATTGGGCAGGCTACCTTTTTATTCTCTTAATAACATCCTTTGAGGTGCAGGAGGTTTTGATTTTGAGGAGATCCCTTTTATCTATTTTTTCTTTTACTGCTTATGCTTTGAGTGTGAAGTTCATGAAACCATTTCTTTTTGAAGGTCCTGTAGATGCTTCCATACATTATCTTCCAAGGTCTTTATGGTTTTGGCTTATATTTAGATCTTTGATCCAAGTTAAGTTGATTTTTGTATAAGGTGTGAGATGGTATTCCTGTCTCATTCTTTTGGGTATGGATAACCAGTTCTCCAAGCACCACTTGGTAAAGAGGCCATTCTCTCCCAAGTGAGTGGGCTTGGTGGCCTTGTTGTATATCAGATAACTGTTTATGCAAAGATCTATATCAGAACTTTTTATTCAGTTCCGTTGGTCAGTATGTCTATCTTTGTGCCAATAGCATGCAATTTTGAGCACTGTAGCTTTGTAGCATGTTTTGAAGTCAGGTAGTGTGATACCTCCAACTTCATTTTTCATTTTCAATATATTTTTGGCTATTCGGGGCCTCTTACCTTTCCAAATATATTTTGTATTTAGTTTTTCCATTCCTTAAAAAATACAGTGTTGATTTTTATTGGGATTGCATTAATCTGTAGATTAGTTTTGGAAAGATAGATCTCTTGAAGATGTTTAGTCTTCCTATCCATGAACAGGGAATGTTCTTCCATTTATTTAAGTCTTCTTTGACTTCCTTTAACAGTGTTGTGTAGTTTCTGTATATAAGTCCTTTACATCTTTAGTTAAATTTATTCCTAGGTATTTGATTCTTTTACTTACTATTGTAAATGGTATTTTTTCTTGATTTCCTCCTCAGATTGCTCATCATTGGTGTACAGAAATGCTACTGATTTTTGAGCATTGATCTTATAGCCTGCGACATTACTGAACTCCTTTATAAGTTCTAGAAGCTTTGTTGTAGATTTTTCAGGGCTTTCTACATATAGGATCATGTCTTCTGCAAATAATGAAATTTTTTCATCTTCTTTTCCAATTTGGATGCCTTTTAAATTTTTTTCTTGCCTCAGTGCTCGAGCAAGTACTTCTAAAACAGTGTTAAATAAGAGTGGTGATAGTGGGCATCCTTGTCTTGTTCCCAATCTCAGAGGGAAGGCTTTTAGGATTTCACCATTGAAGATGATGTTAGCTTTGGGTTTTTCATATATACCCTTTATCATATTCAGAAAGTTTCCTTCTATTCCTATCTTTTAGTGTTTTTTTAACAGGAAAGATTGCTGTCTGCATCTATAGAGATGATCATGTGATTTTTTTCTTTCAATCTTTTTATGTGGTGTGTTACATCAATTGATTTTCTTATATTGAACCATCCTTGCATACTCGGGATGAAACCCACTTGGTCATGGTGTATAATCCTTTTGATATGTTGTTGAATGTGATTAGCAAGTATTTTGTCGAGGATTTTAGTATCTAGGTTCATTAGAGAAATTGGTCTCTAATTTTCCTTTCTTGTGGTATCCGTTTGGCTTTTCTACTAGTGTAATGTTGGCATCATAGAATGAGTTAGGCAATATTCCTTCTAATTCTATTTTTTAGAAGAGCTTAAACAGGATTGGTGTAGGCTCATTCTGGAATGTTTGGTAGAATTCACCTGTGAAGCCAAGTGGTCCTTGGCTCTTCTTAGTTGGGAGGTTTTTGATAACTGAGTCTGTCTCTCTACTTGTAATTGGACTGTTGAGATCATCAATTTCTTCTTTTGCCAGTGTAGGCTGTTTGTGTTTCTAGAAATTTGTCCATTTCCTCTAAATTATCATTCTTCTTGGCATATAATTTTTCAAATTATCCCCTGATGATACTCTTTGTTTCTGTCTGGTCAGTAGTGATATTCATTTGCTCATTCCTTATTTTGTGTATTTGCACCTGTTCTCTCTTTTTCTTTGTTAGTCTGGCTAAGGGTTTGTCAATTTTATTGAGCTTCCCAAAGAACCAGCTTTAGGTTTTTTGTTTTGTTTTGTTTTGTTTTGTTTTTTTGTTTTTTTGTTGTTTTTTTTTTAGTGCTTTGTTATTCTCTATTTCATTTAGTTCTTCTCTAATCTTTTTTATTTCCTTCTTTCTACTTCTTTAGGTTTAGTTTGTTGTTGTTTTTCCAATTCTTCCAAGTGTGCAGTTAGGTCTTAAATTTTAGCTCTTTTTCCTTTTTAAATATATATGTATTTATGGCCATGAACTTCCCTCTCAGGACAGCTTTGGTTTTGACATGTTGTGTTGTCATTTTCATTAGTTTCAAGTAGTTACTGATTTCCTTTGAGATTTATCCTTGTCCCACTGTTTGTCTAAGAGTGTATTGTTTAACTTCCATATCTTGGTGCCTCATCTGTTTCCCTGGCCCTCAGTTATTTCCAATTTCATTCCATTTTTGTCAGAGAAATTACTTTGTATCATCTCAAACTTTCTGAATTCATTGAGAGTTGTTCTGTGGCCTAACATGTGGTCTATCTTGGAGTATGACACGTGTGCACTTGAGAAGAATTTAAATCCTGCTGTATTTGGGTATAGTGTTCTGTATATGTCTATTAGGTCCAGATCCTTTAATGTATTGTTCAGAGTCTTTATTTCTTTATTGATTCTCTATCTAAATGTTCAGTCTAATGTTGATAATGGTGTATTAAATTCCCCCACTATAATTGTAGAGGGATTTATTTCTCCACTTAGTTTTTCCAGAGTTTGCCTCATGTATATTGAGGTACCTTGATTAGGTGCATAAGTATTTATCATTGTTCTCTCTTCTTGAGAGATTACCCCTTTTACTAATATATAGTGTCCATCTTTGTCTCTTACAAGAGTCTTGCATTTAAAGTCTATTTTGTCTGACATTAGGATAGCTACTCCTGCCCTTTTTTGGCTATTGTTTGCTTGTAAAATTGTTTTCCAGTGTTTCACTTTCAACATCCTTGAATCCCTGGGCTGAACGTGGGTTTCTTGTAGACAGCATATAGATGGATCATATTTCCTTATCCATTCTGCCGATCTGTGTCTCTTGAGTAGTGAATTTAATCCATTAACATTCAGTGTTATTACTCGCAATGAATTTCTTACTTCAGCTGTATTTTCTTTGGGTTAATATATGTCATATGTTGTTTTTAATTTCTCTTCCTTGTTTTTTCCTTTCAACTTGTAGAACTTCCTTTAATATTTCTTGAAGTGCAGGGTTTTTTATTGGAATACTCTCTTATCTCTTAATTTCTGTTTATCTGTGAATATTTTGAACTCTCCATCATTTTTGAATGCCAGTTTTGCTGAATAGATAATTCGTGGCTGGAAGTTTTTTTCTTTTAGTACTTTGACTGTGTCATACCACTGACTTTTTGCCTCCATGGTTTCAGATGAGAAATGAGCAATTAGTCTTATTGTGCTTTCCTTGTATGTGGTGGTTCTCTTTTCTCTTGCTGCCTTGAGTATTTTCTCTTTGTCTTGAGCATTGGACATTTTGACATGTATATGTCTTGCAGTTGACCTGTTGGGATTTATACTTTTTGAGGTGCACTATGCTTCCTGGACAAGTACATCCATGTCTCTCAGTATGGTTGGGAAGTTTTCAGCCATTATTTCCTTCAACACTCCTTCTGTTCCTTTTCCCTTCTCTTCTCCTTCTGGGATGCTTATAATGCATAGGTTTGTGTGTTTTGTGTGGTCGGTTAAATCCCTGAAGCCCTGCTGGATTTTTTCTATCTTTTTATCTATCTGTTATACTGTTTTTGATTTCATATGTATTGTCTTGCACATCACTAATTCTTTCTTCTGCTTGTTCAAATCTGCTGTTATGTGAATCCAGTGTCTTTTTGATTACTTGGATTGTGCCATTGATCACCATCATATTTGTTATCTTTTTACTTATGGTAGCAATTTCTTCAGTATTTTCTCCCAATGTCTTCTTAACATCCTTAACCTCTTCCTTCATTTCACTTAGTTGGCCCATGATATTTGTTTGGAAAGCTTTGATTAGTTGTTCGATGTTCTGCATCTCTTCCTGGTTTTTAGTTTGTTCATTGGACTGGTCCATGTCTTCCTGTTTCTCAGTGTGGGTTGTAATTTTTTTTTGCCTTCTAGTCATCATTTTATCTTGATCAGTTTATTGAGTTGATTAGCTTCTTTTTCTGCTCTAGAGTTTTATTTAGCTGGTGGTTCTGTGTGTGTTTTAAGTATTCTCTTTGAGACTTTGTTCTTCTTATTTTATTTCCTTGCTTCTTTCTATGTTCTCTTGAAGGCAAAAGATTAGGATAAGAGAAATTGAAAGATGTGAGAAAGGAAGAAAGATAATAGTAATATTGATGAAAGTTAGAAGAGAGGCCATATAAGACTTAGTAAAATGATATTTAACTCATGTAGGCAGTGTAGAGTAATAGGGAAAAAAGTGGAGTACCTACAATGGACTGGGAAACCAAATAAAGGAAAGTATGTACAATTTAGAAGGCTAGAATGATGATGAGAGAGAGAAAGAGTAATGAAAGGGCTGAAAGGAAAAAGTTAATAGTAACAAAAAAAGAAGAAAACAGAATAGATAGAATAGAAATTGAGACCCTTCATCTGTGAGCTAATGAAAAAAAGGTGGTATGTAAGAACCACAACAGAAAGCAGAAGGCAGAAAGATGAAGGAAGGAAAAGGAATAGCATTGGGAGACAAAATCAAAAGAGACAGGGAATGGGAAATCACTGAAAAAGAAGCACAGTAAAGAAGAGGAAAGCTAGCAGCACCTAATTTAAAAAAAAGAAAAAAGAAAAAAGAAAGAAAAAGGAAGGGGGGTAGGAAAGGGGAAAGAAAAGCAAGAGACAACAAATAAACAAATAAAAAACAAACTACCACACAAGCAATCAATCAAACAAAGGTAAGGAAGAACAGTGTTCCTTTTTGGTCCCTTGTGGAACCTCTCAGCCTGCTTGTGTTCATCAATCAATTGCCCTGCAAGGTTCTATCTGCAGGTTTTGAGGCAGATTTTAGTGATTCAACTAAGTTTAAAAATTTTTTTTTCTTTTTTTATTTTTTAAAGTGACTGTGGTTTTTTGTTGTTGTTGCTGTTGTTGTTGTTGTTGTTGTTTTTGCGAAATTAGGGACACAAAAGTAGTCCTTTTCTAAACCAACCCCTTCACCAAGGGGACCCTAAATAGGCTCATGGAAACTAATCAAGCACTTCCCACTTCCTGACCTCCCCAGGGGAGCTGAGGCTCTGATGCTTGTCAGGGCAGAATGATAAAATTGGCTGAGTCCGCCCCCTCTGAAGCCAAGCTTCAGTATCACCAGGCTGTTGGGTAAATCAGGCTTCCTCAGCAGAGTCACCTCTCCCCTCAGCCTGGCTCTACTTCAACCTGGGTTATCTGCTCCCCAAAGGTATGAGGGGATCCAGGCAGCCAAATACATGGAAAGGAAACCCCTGTCCACCTTCTGTCAGAACCCTTCCCCTCTTGGAGAATGCTCCCTCTTACCGTGTTGCCGGCGGGAGTTGAGACGTATCCCTGGGCAGCTAGGTAAATCAAACTTCCTCAGCAGTTTCACCACACCCCTCAGCCTGGTGCTGCTTCAAGCCAGCTATTTTGCTCCCCAAACCAGCAAGAGGTTCCAGGCAGCCAAATCCACAGAAAGGAAACCCCTCTCGACCCTCCACCAGAACCCTCCCACACTTGGAGAATGCTCCCCTTCACCAGGTTGCCCCCGGAGTTGCGGCTCAACCAGCCCTTTTCCCTGAGGGTGGGGCTAAGCCATCTGTGTCATCCACCACAAGCAGGGGAAAAACTCAGGAATCTTTCCCGAGCAATCCACCTTGCCATCCTGCTCCCTCCAGATCGATGTCCCCAAGGTTATCACTCTGTGTGCCCCCAGCATAGACCCCCCAGGCAGGACCCTGTCCCTAATCAGCCATTTTCAGAGAGTGAGTCAGCGAGTGCCCTCCTAAACTGATGCTATCTTGCCTTTTCTATGCTGTGCTTCTTAAGCATGGAAATTCATTTCTTTCTTGAGCATTGGGAATTTTCAGCCATTATTCCCTCAAATCTTCCTTCTGCCCCCTTTCCCTTCTCTTCTTCTTCTGGAAATCCCATTACAGGTATATTATTGAACTTCATGTTATCATTCAATTCAATTTTTTCTGTTCCAATTTCAGCTGGTCTGTCTTCTGTATCAATTATTCTTTCCTCTATCATTTTGTGTTTGCTCTTGTATGTCTCTTATTTTTTTAAGATTTATTTTATTTATTCCCCCCTTGTTGTTTGTGCTCAGTGTCTGTTCTCTGTGTCTGTTGGGTATTTTGTGTCTGCTAGTCTTCCTTTTATTTTTTATGAGGCACCAGGAACCAAACCTGAGAACTCTCATGTGGGAGGGAAGCACCCAATCACAACCTCCACTCCCTGCTCATTGTGTCTTTCATTATGTTTCTTCACTGTTTGTCTTTGTTGCATCATCATTGCAGGCACCCAGCTGTTTGAGCCACATCCACTTCCCTCCAATATTCCTTTTTAAATATATATTTATTTTTTTCTAAAATATACTCAGATTATATAAACTGTTATATAAAAAATATAAAAATATAAGGGATTCCCATATGCCCAACTCCTCACAGCTCACACTTTTCTCCACATTGACAACTTCTTTCATTGGTGTAGTACATTTATTGCAATCAATGAACATATTTTGGAACAATGCCACTAAGGATGGATTATAGTTTACCTTGAAGTTTACACTCTCTCCCACTAAATTCTGTAGGTTATGGCAGGATTTATAATGGCCTGTTTCTGACATTGCAGTGTCATTCAGGACAATTCCAACTTCAATATGCTTTTTATCTCACCAGTCATGTCATTTATTCCCATGATTTTTGTTATTTTTCTATTCAGGTTTTCAAATTCTTATTTGTGCTCCCTCAGTGTCTTCTTGATGTCCTTTATCTCTTTAGCTATATTGTCTCTCAACTCATTAATTTGATTTTTTAGTTTGCTTAAATCTCATTGATTAGTTGCTGAAATCCTGTGTCTCATATGGTCCTTTGATGTATTGCTTCACTTGGGCCATTTCTTCCATTTTCTTAGTATGGTTTCTTTCCTTTTGCTTGTTTTGGGATTAGTTTGCTGTTCTTTTTCTAGTTTCTCCAGGGGTTCAGTTAAGTCAGTGATTTTAGCTCTTTCTTCTTTTTCAATATAGGCATTTAGGGCTATAAATTTCCCTCTCAGCACTGCCTTTATTTTATGCCCTAAATTATGATTGGTTGTGTTCTCATTTTCATTCACCTTAAGATATTTACACATTTTTCTTACAATTTCTCTTTGGCCCACTGATTGTTTATGCTTGTGTTGTTTAGCCTTCACACACTTGCAAATTTCCCTCTTTCCCATCTATTATGTGTTTCAGCTTCATTCCATTTGAGCTGAATAGTTGCTTTGTATAATTTCAAACTTTTTATATTTATTGAGACCCACATTGTGATGTACGTATCCTGGAGAAAGGTCCGTGGTCTATCCTGGAGAAAGGTCCACGAGCACTTGAGAAGAATGTATAACCCACTGAGCTGGGATGTAACATTCTGTAAATATCTGTTAGGTCTAGTTCATTTATTATGTTTAAATTCTCTGTTTCCTTGTTGATCTCTGTCTATTTGTTCTATCTAATGATGTGAGTGGTGTGTTAAAGTCTCCAACTATTTCTGTAGTGATGGCTATGTCTCCCTTCAATTTTTTTTCTTTTGACATTTATTACTCCTTTGAACATGTATTGATTTTTATTGTTTTTATTATCCAGTTTTTCCAATATTTAATTCTTCAGTAGCTCCAAGTAACTTATAATCTTTACCACATTTTTCAGATGAAGAGAACTGTCAGAATAAGGCAAAGAGAGTTTATTGTAGCTAGTGTGTTCACTATTAGGAAGTAGCTTGTGTTGCCAGCTCTGCATCTCTAAGGATGTTTGTCACCTGACAGGGCAATTCTCTTGATTTTTCTCAAAAGAGTGGGTTTCATCAAATATTGGAGGTGAAGAACTCAGGTTTGTTTGTTTTCACTCACCATGTTCCTCTTCAGTTTTGCTGGAGTTTGCCTCATGTAATTTGGGGCACACTGGTTAGTTGCATAATTATTTATGACTGTTACTTCTCCTTGGTGGATTGTCAATGGCCTTCTGCAACATTTATACCATTTTTTTTTTTTTTGCATTTAAAGTCTGTTTTGCCCAATATTAGTAATTAAAGTCTGTTTTGCCCAATATTAGTAACGTTCAGTAGTAAAGGAAGCGTTCAGACTGTAACGCTCCCTTTACTACTTCCTGCAAAGGTGGATTCTTTCTTTTTGGAGTCTCTTAGTTTCTGTTTGTTTGTGAATATTTTAAACTCATTATCATATTTGAAGGACAATTTTGCTGAATAAAGAATTCTCAGCTGGCAATGTTTCTCTTTCAGTATCCTAATTATATCATACCACTGTCTTCTTCCCTCCATGATTTCTCGTGAGAAATCCACACTAAGTCTTACTAGGCATCCTTTGTATGTGATGGCTTGCATGTCCCTGCTGCTTTCAGAATGTTCTCTTTCTCTTTGACATCTTTGACATTCTCTGTAGTATGTGTTATAAAGAAAGTCTATCAGGATTTATTCTAATTGGGATATTCTGTGCTTCTTTTTTGTTTGTTTGTTTATATTTTAAAACATGCTTAGATTACATAAATGTTATGCAAAAATTACAGGGATTTCCATGTTCCCCACCTCCCACACCTCCCATAACATCTCACATAAACATCTTTCATTAGTGTGGCACATCACCTGCAATGGATATACACATCCTGTGGCTTTGCCACTAAGCATAGACCACAGTTCACATCGTAGACCACACTCTCTCCCACACAGTTCTGCATGGTATATGCTGATGTAAAATGGCCGGTATTTGTCGTTGTAATGTCACTCAAGATAATTCCCAAATCCTAAAAAGCCCCTGTATTACATCTGCTTTTCCCTCTCCCTGCCCCAAAAGCATCCAGTGGCCACTGGCTCCACCTCAATCTTGTAATTTCTTCCATTGCTTGATTCACAATATGTCTATAGTAGAATACCAGTAAGTCAACTCTAGTCCATAGCTCTTCCCCCAATCCTGAGGAGTCTGGGATGGTGATGTCCACTCCACCTCCAAGTGAGAGGGGGCTTATATCCCATGGATACGATGGATGGGATTATCCTGCCTGCAGCTGCAGACTCTCTCCATTCTGTGGGATAGTTGTTGTCCATCATCATCTTGCCAGTTGTCTTAGGTGAGTCCATTGAGCTGTAGAGTAGGAGTTACAGCTCCACTGAGATTCCAGGCAAAGCTGGCACTTGGGCAGGCCAAAGGCTCCAGTCTCTGGAAGTACACCTACAAACTCCAGGGAGGACTTATTTGAGGACTTATTTGAGTCCAATGCTGTCACTCTCAGGAGCACAGATTCCAAAGTAGAGCCCACTAATAAGGCATCAATCTCTGGAGCTATCCCCCCTTATATAGGATGTGGGTATCTCCAGAGCCCTCAGGAGCCCCTCTGTGTGGGGTGATATCCACTTTGGTGTTCTATGAGATACTACCGAGGTGTGCATAAGCGATACCTCTGGGATTACTTCCCTACTCTCTTTGAAGTCTCTTAGCCATATGAACTCATTTGTCTTTACCTATTCCCCCTTTTATTCAAGGTATTTTTCCAGTTGTATTGCCAGTTGGCACTTGGTATTAATCCCTCATTGCCAGGGAGGCTCATGCCCGGGAGTCATGTCCCACGTTGGGGGGAAGGTAATGCATTCATATGCTTAGTTTGGCTTAGAGAGAGGCCACACTTGAGCAACAAGGAGGCTCTCAGGTGGCAACCCTTAGGCACCCCACATCTGCAGGCTAAGTCTCAGTTACAAGAGCAAAGACTCATAAAGGTAGTCATCAATAAAAAGAACACATCAGTGGGTCATCCTCTTTTGACAGACACTGTCCCTGCACTCAGAGGACTATTGCTGCTCCCTTGGAGACTGTGGCAGAGCTCTCCAGGCTACGAATTCAGATTCCCTCATTTATTGTGTGATTGTCCACCCACCATGACCACGCCCCATCCTTTGATCTTTTGAACAATTTTGTATATCTTTCATGTCTATTAAGGTGAACTTCCTCCCATGAAACCCCCATCCCAGACACCCCCCACTAATGATCCTTTCCTGCCCCCATTGTAAACCTTCTGTGATCTAAACCTTCCCTGAAGATGAAGTCCATATAATAGACAAATACAATTAATAGGTGTATTAGTCAGCCAAAGGGGTGCTAATGTGAAATACCAAAAATGGGTTGGTTTTTATACAGGGTATTTATTTGAGGCATAAGTCCACAGATACCAGGCCATAAAGCATTAAGTTTCTTTTCTCACCACAGTCCATTGCCATGTGTTAGAGCAAGACAGCTGATGGCATTTGCCAGGGTTCAGGCTTCTGGGGTTCCTCTCTTCCTGGGGCTGCGTTTCTCTCCGGGGTTAGCTCCTGTTTCCTCCACGAGGTCAGTTGCAGACGATCAGGCGAACAGCTTGCTTCTCTTCCCCTGGGGCCTTCTTTCCAACATCAAAACTGCTTCTCAAAAGACTACCTCAACTGTCCTTTGCCTTGCCTTTAATATTCAATTCCCCACCCACCAAGGGGTGGGGCTCAATGCCCTAATCCTAACCTAATCATGCCCAGATTAACAGATCAGTTTACAAGCATGATCCAATTATATTTTTGGAATTCATAATTACATCAAATTTCCCAATGGTTACATTCCACCCTCTGAATTCCAAAAATACATTACAATTCTCACAAAAAACTTAAATCAGTAACAATTCAAGTACAAAAACATACCAAAATCTTTTTAAAGAAATACAGTTCATCTTGAGGCAAAGTTCCGTCTGCTATAGACCTTTGAATCTTACAAAACCATTTAACTGTTTCCAATATACAAATGGAAAGACAAAAGATAAACATTTTTTAAATTATAAGGAGAAATTGGGATGTTAAACATGAGTTATGGATCCTCTACAGTTCAGTAAACTTGCAGGGCATCCTCCATTTAATTTCAAAGTCTGAGAGTTATTCTTAAGATGATGGTTTCTTCTCCTTGGGGCCACATGGGAACCCACCCTTTCCACAGGCTTGCCCAATGGCCATTTTCTTGATTCCACCCTCATCAAGCATCTGGGTTTCGACCAAGCCTCAGATCTCACCCTCCAAGAGTGTTGGGGTGATTGCCACACCATACCCAATCTTTGGGTTAGAGTCTTAGCCCCCTTAGCACACTGAGGTGAAGACAACATTCCCCCTAACCTTTGGCATACAGGCTCAACTCTCTCAGAACAACGAGTTGACCACCTGGCCTTTTTTAACCTTTGGCATACAGGCTCAACCCTCTCAGAGCAATGGGTTGACCACCTGGCCTTCCCTAATCCATAGGGGACAGCTATACCCCTCTCAGACCAATGGGGTGTTGACCTTAACCGCCCTAATCTTTGAGGAATGTGCTCCAACCTCCCTGCACCCTGGGGTGGCAAAACTCTTCCTGAACATCGGGTGGGGCATCCACCCTCTTCAACTGCTGGGGAAAACTCACCCTCTCTGTATATATGGGTGGGGCTCCTCTCGGCCCAAGGAGATGTCTTAATTCTAGATCTCTGCTTCCACGGTTTTCTTCTTAAAGCTTTTTCTCCTTCAGTTTCTCCTTTCCATGTCCTCTTTTGTCCAAGCTGACAGTGGTTTTGTTCATGCAGCATTCTCAAAAACATTGTTGGTTTAGCATGCAAGAAGCAGGGGTCCAAGCCATCAGACAGTAAGACTTTCCACAAGTCTTTCCGAGATAACTGCATCTTCAATTCTGAGTTATGAGTTCCAAGTTTAGTAAAGTCTTCAAATAGGGCATTTGCATCTGGGAATTTGATTTCCAGAAACTTGGAAGTTCCTGAATTAGTTTCTGTTTTCTTTTTGCCCAAAAGTTCAGTCCTTAGTGTATTTCTCTAGTCTAGTATTTTGCTATAAGCTGCAAGGAGAAGCCAAGCCACATTTTCCAAGTTTACCTTGGAAAGTTCTTTAGCTAAATGCTCTGGATCGCCATTTTCAAATTCTGTCTTCCATATAACACCAGGAGTTAATCTTGTTAAGTTCTCTGCAACTTTAAAACATGGATTGCCTTTCCTCCAGTTTCCAATAAAAGTTTCATTATTTACTTCTAAGGCATCATAGAAAGTCTCTTTAGCGTCCATATTGCTATCAATAGTCTCTTCAAAGTGATCTAGGCCTTTTCCAACAAGCATTTCACAATTCCTCCAAAAAATACCCCTTACCCATTTATAAAACCGTTCCAACATTTTGGTAATTACAAAAGCACTTCCCCACTCCTCGATACCAAATTCTGTATTAGTCAGCCAAAGGTGCTAATGTGAAATACCAAAAATGGGTTGGTTTTTATAAAGGGTATTTATTTGAGGTATAAGTCCACAGATACCAGGCCATAAAGCATTAAGTTTCTTTTCTCACCACAGTCCATTGCCATGTGTTAGAGCAAGACAGCTGATGGCATTTGCCAGGGTTCAGGCTTCTGGGGTTCCTCTCTTCCCGGGGCTGC
>JAKSZT010045042.1:0-10290 GCA_026826555.1 Tolypeutes matacus
ACTGGGACAACCCTGGAGTTAACATGTTGCCCAGACACTGTCTTCACCATCAAGGAGCTCACAGTTTGGTGGATTAGACTCTTAGGGAAACGGATATTTAGCACAAGGAGTGGAAATCAGAGCTATGGAGTTTTTAAGTATTAGGAGACATGGGAGCCCATCCAGGAGAAAGTTGTGTTACAGCTGAGACTTACTACTTAAGTAGACAATAGTCATGTAAAAGATGAGGAGAAAGAAGACTTCAGATCAGATCCAAAATGTGTTAAGAAGTGATGGAAAGTGATTCGGTCCAAGGATTCACAAGTGTTTAATGTGACTAGAAAAGTGTATTCTTATAGAAGAATAAGGATTAAAATGGCAGGAAATTTGCCAATTGTGGAGAGTACTGTAGGGTATTTTTATGAACTTTGGGCCTTATTCAAAGGCCTAAGAGATCCTATGAAAGAGTTTAAAAAGGCCTGGGGCAAAGCTGAAGACCAGAGATAAGTTAGCAGAGGATTGTGGGAGCATGGCAGTGTAGAGAGCTTCAGGATTCAGTCCCTCTACAAAAACAACTATTGAATGAACTATTTTGTCACTCTGGTATCTAGCTGATCACTGAGCAAAATCCAGGTAGGTGAGGGAGGAAGATGCTGGTAAATCATGGTAAATACCGTTGAGTTGTACCCTCCCTGTAGTTACTACCATTACCATCCCCCAGACTTGTCCTGGGCAGCATGGGAAAAGAGGCTCAGGCTCCTGGTGCATGCTTGTGTGCTTGTATGTTAGTGCTCATATATCAGTTGCAAGTCTTAGGGACTTAGCCGGGAAAGTTGTCTCAGGCTCACCATCCCAGATATTTTTCTGAGGGCAGAGCTGGAACAGTGTGAGAAACAATTAAATTGGAGCAGCCTGGGGCTAAGGAGTACCTGACTTAAGTCACACAAGAGAACACAAGGACGTGAGTATTTCAAAGTGAGTAGAAGGACTTTCATTCAAATTCCTGTAACTGTAAACAGGGAAATTCTGAAGCCACTAACAAGCAGAAGCCCAGAAAAATAAACAGGCTCTGTGGTTCCACACAGGCTCTCATATAGGACAGAGAGGATCGTGTACTTCTATTTGCCATGGCTGATCTTCTTGAAAGGAGAACTAAGCTCTGAAAGAGACCACCAGCCTATGCAGAGACAATTTTCTAAGACAAAGAAGTTTGCTTTTTTCTTGGGTTTCTTTGTTTAAATTAAATGCTGGCATTTAAAAAAAATCTGTCATATTATTAGCTGTATACAAACTTAGAGAACAGATAGCAGGGAAACTAAATTCCAGAGTTTTATAAATATTAAACTGTACAGTTTTAAACAAAAGATTACCAGATAAACAAAGAAACAGGAACTGGTGGCCTATACAAAGAAATAAAAATAAAAATACAGAAACAATCAATGAAGTTGGAGGACACATGCTCCCTGTCCTTAAATTTATTACAATGCCACAGTAATTTAAAAAGCATGGTATTGGCACAAGGACAGAAATATTAACCATTGGAATCAAAATGAGTGTTCAGAAATCTTTTCCCACAATTAAGGCCAACTGCTTTTTGAAAAGAGTACAAAGACCATTAGGAATAAATGGTCTCTTCACCAAATGGTCCTGGGAAAACTGGATGTCTGTATGTAAAAGAAAGTAAGCAGAGTCCTAACTCCCATAAAATACAAAAAAAAAAAAACAAAACAAATTGGTCAAGACCTAAATATATGAGCCAGTAAAATGAAACTCTTAGATGAAAGTACAAGGAAGCATCTTCAGGACCTTTTGTTAAGCCATGATTACCTATCATTCATACTGTATAAGTCAGGGCTCTCTAGGGAAACAGAATCAACAGGAGATATCTTAAATAGTATGAGATTTTATGAATCTCTTGCATGACTGTGGGTATGCACAAGTCCAGGTTCCGCAGGGAAGTTGCAAACCAAGGACTCTGATGAAAGTCCAATGAAGGTCCTTGATAAGTGTCCAGGAGACATTGGCTGTCCAAAAATGAGCTGGGAAATTCTCTCTGAATGCTGAAATCACTTCCCCTTTTAAGGTATTCAACTGATTGGAGAAAGTGTCACTCCTTGCTGATGGCAATCTTCCTGGTTGATGTAAATCATCAGCCATCTATGCAGTAAACTCACTGATGATTAAGTACATAAATGTCCTTGTATTACAATTAGTCCAGTGCTTGTTTGACCAAACAACTGGACACAATTACCTGGCTGAGTTGACACTTTAGCCTAACCATCACACACATTCAAAACTCAAGCAACTAAATTAAAAATAGGTAAATCAGACCTCATCAAATTGAAAAATTTGAAAAATGAAAGGAATGAATTTCATACTAGTGCTTAGAAAATATTTTCGAGAAATGATATATCTGCATGAAGTAAAATATTAAATGATAAAATAAATTTATATATATGATTACCAAAATGGTTCATAATGCTAAGCAGCTTGGAGGTTTTCTGTTTACACATATTGTTTCATCTATTTAATTTATCTTCAATTTAAAAATTATTTTGTTTTTATTATTTGGCAGGATTTGGCAAAATGTGGCTCTTTGGCCCATTCCATACATTTTTAAGTTTACGTGTATGTGTTTGTATGGCCTGCAGCACAGCTACAGCCAACCACAGCTGGTAACCATGGACATGAAACCAGGAATCCCCTCCCACCTCTGCTTTCTGCTCAGTAGCCAGCGCCTGATCCAGCCACTGGTTCTATCTCATCTCTGGCCAGAATCATGCTCCTCAGGAAAAATACAGCAAAATTCTTATGATAATTTTATCAGTTCGAATCCAATAATATATTAACAGATAATTCATGATGGTGAGTGGATTTACCCCTCAAAATCAAGGTTGTTTTAAATTAAGAAAATAAATCAACATAAATATCACCTTAATAGACTAAATAATAAGTCAAAAATGAAAATATATGGTCACGTGAGAGGACATAGAAAATTTATGTCCAAATATAAAATCCATTTCTGATATTACCAATTAAAATCTTTAAGCTAGAGGAAAATATCCTCAACCTGACTAAAGACATCAGTGGCAAATCTATAGGAAATAAATGGTGAAAGACTCCGTAAGAAGAGGTTCAGGGCAAGGATATTGACTCTTGGTTAGTCTTAAGAGAAGGAAAAGGTCCAGGTAAGTCATCTGTTACTGCTGTTTTATTTATTTTTTATTTTAGTACCATAAATAGAATCTAAAATTTCCCCTTTTAACAACATTAAACTATACAAATTATTGCCATTAATTACATTCTCAATGCCGTGCGACCACTAACTACTACTGTCCATTACCCAAAATTTCTATTGTCCATAATAGAATCTCAGTACATGTTAAGATTTAACTCCCTTTTCTCACCCTGACCCAGTCCCTTGGTAAACTATATTCTAGATTTTAATTCGATGAGTTTGCTTATTCAATTATTTTGTATCAATGAGTTTTTAGTGTTGGTGTTGTGTTATCAGAGAGCATAGCTATTGATTCAAATATAAAAAAAGTTGGAAGGAAATTAGGAAGCAAATTTATAGACATTGATGTCTAGTCGTAATAGAATCCTAGAATCCCAATAAACACAATGAATGCTTTTTGAATGACTAAATGATTAGTATTGATAATTTGTCAATTACATTAAGAATCCAACTGTCAGGTTATCAGTTCATTTAGCAATTCTTTGAGAAAATATTTTTTCTTTGGTTTTCATTTAAACAAATCAAATTTATTGATACATATTAAAAGAATAAATCTATCCAAAATGTACAATCATTGGTGTTCAGTATAATCACCTAGTTGTGCATTCATCACTTCAATCATTTTTAGAGCATTTTCATTATTCCAGTAATAATAATGATACTAAAAAACAAAAACCAATGAAACAAAACTCATCACTTCTCAATCTCTCTATGCTTCCCCTGATATAATAGCTGCTATTCTGTTTCCATCTCTCTAGTTTAGATGTATTAATATTTTGTAAAAAAACAATCTTGTATATGCAATATCACCCATATTCTTATTTTACATGGGGTTTCACTATATTATACATTCCAATGTTACATTTTTTAGGTTTCCTTCTAGTAATATAAATGTTCTTAGCCTCTCCCTTTCAACCATTCTCATACCCATATAATAGTTCTCCTAATCACAAACACTATGATGTGCTCTCACCATTTCCATTCATTTCCAAAGATTTACAAAAAAACTTTTAGCCAATTTTGCACAGATTAACCATCAGCTTTTCCATTCTCTACCTTTATTCTATTAAAAATAAATTTTGATGAGGTGTGGAAGGAAAGGAATGCATTTTGTAAAATGTTACAAGAGGCCCACAACTGACTTAACTAGTGGGAGTTTTAAGTACGTTGCTAAAAATTTATTTTGGACTATTCAGGGAATTACTAGAGAGTGAGAGAAACTGAATTCACCAAGCAAGGATTTCAGTGAAGATTTTGTGTTTACAAGTGAACTTATAGGAACAAGATACAGTTAACGTTTGAATGCCTTGTTCCACATTTGGTTGTTGCTGTTTACATTACTTTCTCAAGCCTACATCTTCATAAACTTTTTAGCAGGTATGTGTTGAACATTTCTGTTTCCTGGTCAAAACAGAATCATGGACACTGACCATGGATACTGACAACTGATTGTCTGTTTTCTTCTGTCTACTTACATGGCTTTATTTACTGCCTCATCTTAATTTATAAGCAAAACCTGGAAAGCCTACAAAAATAAATATTTTGCTATTTATCTAGGAATAATACAAAAATATTGCTGTTAATTTTGGTGAAGAAAATCAGTTTTCTGCAGGTTATCTCAATCTAAAATATATTAATTTTATTAAAAAATAATCCAGTATATGTCCATATAAAAATGAAAAGTTTCTACTCTAATCCAAAAAAATTAAATATTTGGATTATTAACAGACCAACTTGATTCTATACTTCTCCCCATAAAAAGGAAAATTTTTTATTATTATCCTCCTCAAAATACATCATTATTTTGATCTTCTCTTTTGGTAAATACTTTGCATTTCTACATGGGTGTCTCACTCTGAAGATTGTATAGACTTTTTATGATAGGAATTTAATTAATTTATATTTGTAATCATTTTCTTTTGTGGGCTGAGAAGAAAAAATAACAGCAAGATACTTCATGAACTGCAACCATAATGAAAGGAAAACAACAAAGCAAGAGCAACAATATAAATACATGTGGCTTTTTTAAAACAAAAATATAACTAAGAACTACTAAAAAGTTAAAGTATCTTTGCCAATACAGGAATGCCATGTTTTATTGCACTTAGTAATAAAATAAAAAATGAAGGTTTGAGGCAAACTTGCTTTAAGCTAGTGAGTGCATCAGAGCCACTTTCTAGCAATATGTGCTCACATTGTGTCTGTGTGTCACATTTTTGTATTTTACAAAATACTGCAAACGTTTTCATTATTATGATATCTGTCGTGGTCACCTGTCATCTATGATCTTTGATGTTATTATTTTAATTGTTTTGGGATGTCACACACCATGCCCATATAAGATGGTGAAATTAATCAGTAAATGTTTGTTTTGACTTGTCCACTGGCTGACAGTTTCCCATCTCTCTTTTCTCCTCTGTCCTTCCTATTCCTTGATACAAAACAATATTGAAATTAGGCCTATTAATAGCTCTAAAGTGGCATCTAAGAGTTCAAGTGAAAGGAAGAGTCTTAGGTCTCTAACCTTAAATCAAAATCTAGAAAATATTAAACTTAGTAAAGAATGCACATCTATAGCCAAACAGGCCACAAGTAAACCTTTTATGTCAAACAGGCAAGTATGAATGCAAAGGAAATGTTTTTGAAGGAAATTATAAGTACTGCTCCAGTGAATATATGAATGATAAGAACATCTGTTTACAACATTGTGTATTGATAATTTTAAGCCAACTGTCGAGACCTACTGCTCAGAAGTAAAAGATTCCTTTCAAAATATAAGTTCTTATTAATAATATACCTGGTCACTCGAGCGCTCAGATGGACATGTAGAATGAGACTGATGTTTTCACGCCTGCTAACAAAACATCCATTCTGTAGCCCATAGATTAAGGAATAATTTCAACTTTCAAGTCTTATTATTTATGAAATACATTTTGTAAAGCTCCAGTCATTGTAGATAATGATTCCTCTGATGAATCTGGGTAAAATCAATTGAAAACTTTCTGTTAAAGAATTCACCATTTAGATGTCATTTAGAACATTCTTGTTCATGGGAGTAGGTTGATATATCAACATTAACAGGAGTTTGGAAGAAGCTGATTGCAATCCCCCTGGATGAATTTGAGGAATTCAAGACTTTAACAGTGGAAGTAAATGCAGATGTGCAGGAAATAGCAAGAGAACTAACATTTGAAGTGGAGCCTGAAGACTGAATTGCAGCAATCTCATGGTAAAACTTTAAAAGGTGAGGAGCTTCTTCTTATGGATGAGCAAAGAAAATGGTTTGATGGGATGGAATCTGCTTTTCGTGTATTAGTCAGCCAAAAAGAGTATTTATTTGATTTATCATAGTTACAAGGCTCTAAAGAGTCCAACTCAAGGCTACTTTCTCACCAAAGTCAGTTGCAATGTGTTGAAGCAAGATGGCCTGTGATCTCTGCCTGGGCTTTCAGAGCTTCCTATATCAGTCTCTGGCAAGGGTTCATTTCTTCCATTCCTTATCAGCTGCTCAGCTGCTCTGTTTTCTTCAGCTGCAAACTATTAGGTGAATGGCTAATCTTCCTCAGGGCTTTAGCTGTTTGAGCCTTTTCCTTTCTGTCACAAAAGTTCTCTACTCTGGCATCTATGGAACTCTCTCTCCACCCATGTGTCTTCTTGAGTGAGTGTCCATTTATATTAGCCCACCAAGGGTGTGGGAACTCAATCTGAGTCATGCTCTCCTGAGGTGGTTGAATCAAAGCCCTAATCTTAACAGGTAATTTAATCAAGACATATCAACTGAATCTAATGCAGTCAAACAGTATCACACACAGAGGAATAGCTTAGTTTACAAACAATCTCTCTTTTGTGGATTCCTAAATAATTTCAAACTGCCACACTTCGTGAAGATGCTGTGAACATTGTTGAAACGACAACAAATGATTTAGAATATTACTCCAACTTAGTTGATAAAGCAGCAGCAGGGTTTTGGGAAGATCGACTCCAAATTGGGAAGAAGTTCTACTGTGGGGAAAATACTATCAAAAATCATCACAAGCTATAGAGAACTCTTTCATGAAATGAAGAGTCAATCAATGCAGCAAACTTAATTGTTATCTTATTTTAATAAATTGCCCCAGTTCCCCCAACCTTTGCAACCACCAGCCTGATCAGTTAGTTAGCAGCCATCAAGTATGAGGCAAGATCCCTCACCAACTAAAATATTACAATTTGCTGAAGGTTTAGATAATGTTTCACACTTTTTAGCAAGAAGGCATTTTTAATTAAGGTATGTACATTGTTTTTTCATACATAATGCTATTGGAGCCGAATCATTTTCGGGAGACAAATATCATAGGCTACCAAACACCAGTGCTTGAGAATCAAACATTCCAGAAAAATGGAAGCACAGAAATATCATCCAAAATTCTATTATAGTTTCTCCCTGGAGGTGTTTACCATCATATAATCTCCCTATGGATGTAGATAATTGAAACTATGAGTTAAATAGCAGGAATAAATATTATAAATTCTAAGCAGAACAAAAATGAAAACTGGAGTTCAGATCCTGCCACTTACTTTAGTAAGTAAGTGCCTTGATAAAGCAGAATTTTAGTTGAGAAATACAAACAGTTATGTCCATAGAGTACTGCATATTTTTCAGTACTCTATCTTCAGTTAAAAGAAAATGAGATTCTTCTAGGAGGAATAAAACATCATTAATAGTGTCTATAACTTTCACAGCAGTGTATCACGTTCATGAAATTTTACCAGGCATTTTGTATTGGCTGCAAAGGAATATATATGAGGTACATATTTCTAATTTGTGTAATAATCATTTGGAGGAATTAATTTTATAGGCCCCAAATACAAAGTACACACATGTATGTAGTTACTCTTATCCCATGCAACTAACTCTTTAAAACAGTTTTCTTTTTCTTTTTTATCAATCAAACAGTACTCTATGACAAGGGTGGTGCTAAAGCTTTCCATTCAATTTCCCATTTAACCCTCACAACACCCTATTACCTAGAGATTTTTACCATATTTCCACAAATGAAGAAGTAGAAATACAACAGCTCATAAAGCTGGAATCCAAAACAAGACTGTCTAAGCAGAAAATCTGAGCTCTTACCTGCTGTACTTCCCAAATCTAGACACTGTATAAGTGAAAGAGCATATGGAAACTGAGATCAGAGAACACATGCCAGCCTTACTCAAATCACAAAGATTTCTGATTTCCCATAATTTCATCTATAAAATGAAGACTTTTATCTTGACCAGATATTGTCTTTCCATTATTCCTTTATAAAATGAGGATTTTTATCTTAACCAGAGATTGCCAATTGGCAGCTGTTGCAGACTTATTTCTTTGGCCTGAGCAATGATTTTTCAAGAAATTGAATTCATTGCCAGAATTGATAATTTGGATCTTTGGCCAGTCACTAAATAGTAAGGAAAAAAAAAAAAGAAAATATTGTTGACTTGTCTTTTAAAAAATCTGCTAAAACTAGGCCCAAAAGTTTCAGTGAAAAGTAAGCTTGGGCATAGCAACTGTTCTCTTTAAATGGTCAATACACTCTTCAGCCTTAGTCACCAGCATTTCTGATTGCCTTCCACCTAAGAAAAACCACAGATTTCCATCACAGTGAAAGTGTACCTGGCTCATATATTTTAAGTAGTATATTTAATCTGCCACCAACAATTGAATTAGTATGTTTATCACTATGCTCATAATAATAATACAGAAATAGCCATACAGTAACAATCACTGCAATTTTTGAGTTATTGCCAGGAATTCTGCATATAGTGCATTTTATTTAATCATCATACAGCTCTAATGATAAGTTCTTGAAATTTTTTTATATTTCATAAGTAGCTTAAAACTGTGCTAAATGTTTACATTTATACTCCAAAAGCAATTATAAGGGTATTAGCTCTTTGTAAAAAGAGTAGATGCTGTGGAGCATAGAATGATAAAGAGTTTCTTACCCAGCCTTCCAGCACATGGGTATTTTGCTAGAACTTATGCATTAGTTAAATTATAAGAGATGGAGAAGAGCTAACCAGAGGAAAGGAGATAAAATGTGTGGGGATGGTTTAGGTATGTAGAGCATAGACAATCTCTATTCTTCCTGAATTTTTGCAGAGTAATGAGTAATTTCATTTTATTCAGACTGCATTGAATGTATACCTCAGTTATTGGGGTTGTGTGAATAGACTACATGAAATATAATGATAGTAGAAATAAAAAGTTTCAGTCTTTTTTCTGAGCATGTTCAATATATATGAAAGCTTCACATGTAAATTTTTTTTTCATTTTATCCACAGAATATCTTTATAAAGCAATACTTTTATTTTCCCCATTTAATAGATGGAGGAACAGGTACAGAGAAGTCAAGTAACTTGTCCTGACTTACCTGGTTGGAAAATGGCAGAACCAGTTTTCAAATGAAGACATTCTGATTCCAGAGCTCAGGGTCTTAACCACTGCAATAAACTTTCATACATTGTTCAGCCTCCTCAGTATAATAATGAAGTGCTCACAGCACTGGTACCTGGTACTGACTCACCACCCACAGCAGCTGGCTTCCTTTGTCTTGAATTCACACTCTCTAGGGGTATAACATGATGGGTTCTGAGAATTAACATTTGTATTATACCTTCCATAGGGCAGAATTGCTATGCCAGATCTCTTACTTTGGGTCAGGAAGGAATTCCTGTTCCCATCAGCTGTGACAGAGTCAATAAGCTCAATATTTAGACTGTCACAGAGATATTTTTGACATAATTAGAGAAGTGTGGATACCTCTATAGTAAAGCGGTTATTGATCTAAAATCCACACATTATGAATCAGAAAGAAAAGGTATGAGCTATTGTGTAATTTTTCCAAAATCATCCAACTTTCAATTTGTAAGATCCCTAACTTGAATCAAAGTTAGGGGAATCTGATAGTTTCTTTTTTCATTCCTACCATGACATTTTATCTGTGTATGCATGCAGTCACATATCTATCTATCTATCTATCTATCTATCTATCTATCTACCTATCTATCTATCTATCTATCTATCTATCTATCTATCTATCTATCTA
>JAKSZT010045044.1:0-13503 GCA_026826555.1 Tolypeutes matacus
GTAGTTATACTAATATTGGACAAAACAGGCTTTAAATGCAAAAATGTCATAAGAGGTGCAGAAGCATATTATATATTAGTAAATGGGGCATTCAATCAGATCATGGAGAAATAACAATCATAAACATCTTTGAACCTAACCAGGATGTCCCAAAACACATGATGCAAACTCTGGCAAAACAGAATCAATATATATACACTTCTTCAATAATAATTTTTGTTGATGTCAATATGCCCGTCACATCAAGAGACAGAACAACTAGACAATGGATCAATAAAAAAACCCAGAACTTGAACAATATGATAAATCATCTACACCTAAGAGACTTATACTGAACATTGTACCCCAAATCAGCAGGTTATACATCCTTCTCTAGTGCTCATGAGTATCTCTCCAGGATTGACCACATGATGGGTCACAAAAGTGGTCTGAATAAATTATATCCATTCCAATCATTTACAAAGCACCTTCTCTGATCATATTGGAATGAAGATGGCAAAGGATAATATTCAAGAAATGTGTGTGTGTGTATGTGCGTGTAAGCAAGAGAGAGAAAGAGAGATAGGTAGAGAGTGTTTTCATTTTTGCAAATATTTTGCAGTTGTATCTCCCATCATTATAATCTTTAGGCCTGTTATGTTAGTTTCCTAGCTGCTAAAATAAATACCATAAAATGGATTGATTTAAACAACAAGAAAAGATAGCCTCATTATTTTGAGGCTGGAAGTCAAAAATTGAGGTATCAGCTAAGATGATGCTTTCTTTCTCAAGACTGTGGTGTTCTAGGGCTGCCTTGGGGAGAACTTGGTCATTGGTTTTTCTGTCTGAAAATAATATTGTTTTTTGTCATGGCATTTCACAAATATACACCAAACAAATGATGTCTAATTTTCTTTCCCAGTTTTATGAGAAAACATAGGTTGAACCAAAAGACTTACATTAAACATTCTGGGATTTTGTTATTCCTTCATTGACTTGTCCTGCATGAATGAGCACTTATGATAAGATGCATCAACCAACACCCACACAAAAGATATATTTTATTTTTATCCCAAAACATTGACATCTTTTGGATATATTATCATCTCAATAAATCTCATTGAATACCAAAAATCTTTTACTGGAAGAAAATTTAAACTTTACATTAAGAAACAGGTTGTAATTTTTTAAATAACATTTTATCTTTCAAATTAAGGAAAGGAATTATAAACAGTAAAGAAATAAAACATCGTCAGCTATTGCCCATCTCTCATTTCTCTGACATCCAGCCTGCATCATGCCTAGTATGACTTACAATCTTCTAATCTACTGGCAAAAATGAGATAGATCCAAGTGATAGCACCTGTTAGGACACTTTGATAGACCAAGGGTAGGGGACTGAGACAGCCAGAGAAAATAGTAGAGTACGGTTTCATTAAAAGACATAAACATGAAGAACATTTGAAATGAAGAAAAGTAGAACATAACTTCTGGTTTGGAGAATGGCTCCAGTTTAAGTGTGGTAGCCATGCAGTCATGTGCTGAAAATGATAGGACCTTGATGGAAGGATTCTGGGACAAATTGGTCACAACTGAAGGACGACTGAAGGATGTGTGCGTTAAATGGAGACAAACTAATTCCATGTGAAAGTTTTCCCAGTTCTGACTGATTTCCTCTGTTTTTACAATTGATATCAGACAGTGATTTCCTTGGTCTAAGAAAAACAACTACCAAAAAACAACAAAATATATGTGATTGCCTCTAGGATAGAGAGATTCTGGCTCTTTGAAGACAAAATAACACACAGAAGATGCAGATAAAACTGCCACAACTGTAGAATATATAGCCTCATCTTGGAATAAGGGTACATGAGTGCTCCATTGCTGAGTGTCCCACATTATATCACCACCTCTAACTCCAGCATGTTCATGTGTGGAGAAGGGTGATGGCATGGTACTTCATGGAAGCCTAGGTTTCATGTGGGCCATGGGGACTTAGAGTGATCTCATCTAATGGATTTGTGTGTTCTTGATATAATTAACCTTTTCCATTTCAATGTTGGACATTACAAAAAACTCTGTATATTTGTATCAGACCACAGAAAATTCAGGGAGCACTCATTCTTACAACCTGTAAAACTTTCCCCCCCTAACAGAAACACTGATGGTCTTTCCTGGTTGCCAAGCACTTGTTTTTCTTTGAGACAGAACACCCACAGGGTTCCAAGCTGGCAGTTGTAGACCAAAAGCTGCGGGCCAGTGATAGAGCTCTGAGTTCTCTGGGGCTATGGATGTCCTACTGAGAACCAGAGAAATATCTTTACAGCTAGTACTAGAGCAACTTTACAGTGTTCTGATGGTCTTGTATGAATTCTTGAAGCAAGGCCCAAGTCTATTGGAATTTTCCTTGGAAATCAGTTTACTATGTGCTACTTGGATTGCTCTCCTTGTAAAAGGCTGGCAGCATAATTTGAAGGAGAATGAGTTAGCCAAGCATATTTCTGATCAATGTGAGGATTATCTTAAAGTCAATGAGGAGACTGGACAGATAACTAAATTTTGTAAAGAGCTTAGGTCACCTGCAGTGGAGATCAGTCCTCCGATGTTACAAACTCTGTGCTTGGCAGCACTTAATAAGAATGCAAACAGGTTCCTCTTTTCATTGGAAAATTTAGGAGCTATTCTGGACAAAGGACAGACAAGTGAGCTCACTAAATTTTCTTTGAACAGCATGATGTTGGGTTATCCTCATGGAAGCACACAGTCTTCCAGTGAGTCATCTGAATCCTTCCACATCAATGAGCCTTGAGTGGAAAACATCTTAAGGGTATCTCAGGAGAATGGAGAACAAAGCCAAGAAGAGACACATCATGGTGTGGATGAAAATGCTCAGCTTCAAGAAACCCTGAAGCGGCTTGATTTGGAAGATGCTAGATGGAATGAAAGACTGCAGGAACTGAAGAAACAGGAAAAAAAGCTTTAAAATCCCACGATGCAGTTGAAACTCATTGACATTGATAAAGACAGCCTGTTAACATCTCTGACTGAAACAGTTCAGAAAATGATAAATATGCCTGCTGTCTGTGAAGATTACATGCATGCTATGAACTTGGAATTAGAGCAAGAGAGTGAATATGTCAAAGGAGAACAGCCTCATAACATACTTGTGAATGTGCCAAATCTCATTGATGCCGTAATCTTAAATGTTAATTTAAACAGACTCAAAAGAGAAAATACAAATGATATATATAAAGTCTTATAAGGAAAGTCAAGTCAATGAAGCACTCAAATATCAAAATAAACATCTGGAAACTGAGCAAGCATCTCTACAGCAGGAAAATGAACACCTAGAACAGCTGATTCGGAAGTTTCACCAGAAACTGCAAATTCTTCCAGAGGTACATCAACACCACCTCCTGCAACTTCACCTTGCCTCAATCCATCAGGGAATAGACCACTTGGAAATAGAGAAAAGAATTACCAAGGTGAATGAAAGCATTGATTTTACACAAAAACAACCTGACACATACAGAAGGATGACAGAACACCTGGAAAATGACCTGGAGAACATTACTTCTCATTATGAAAGTTGGATAGTTATTATGATAGAAAATCTCATGAAAGTTGCCTGGCAGCTCTAGCTACAGAGAGGAAGCTCAATGAGCTAAGAATTGAAAATGAACAGAACAAGCAAAAGTTGTCAGAGATAGATGGTAAAACCCAGCTTACCTCAGGTGGTGCCTTTGCCCCCACTATTCCATATACAGGCCAGTGCAGGGGCTGGGAAGATTCAGAGCAACCCCTTTATCATTAGTTCTGCGGAGAGGAGGGGAGAGCAGTGGGGGCTCTGGGATCCAGGGTGATTTTCTTGTTTCACTCCCCCCTCTATTAGCCAGTCGTGGAGCATTCAAAAGCAGAGTAGGACCTCCAGCATATTTTGCTCTTTCAGAGTGATTGGGCTTAATTTTTTTTTTTTTTTATATATGTTAGTTAATGCATTTTTGTTGATGTTTTATAGAATTACACACTAAATTTTCCATAATATAGATAGTTGTAATATTATTCATTAAAATAGACTATTTACATTTTATTGAACCTCATAGAATTAGATTATAAGGATTTCCTTTTAAATGATCAAATGTTTCCACCAGTACTTTCAGCATAATTGAAATGGAAAATTAGTAGTTAGTGATGATTATTATAACCTTCAAGTCTGTTTCTAAATATCTGAGGAAGGATTTTTAAAAAATGTAGAAGTTACTTAATATTTACAGCATTAAATATTGAGTGTTTTAAAAAATAACAGAAGAAAAAACAATACTGCATACTAGACTTAATTATTTTACTAATGACACCCTGAATTAACTGATCCATTTTTAGAAGTTGATATTTTGCTACTGTCTATTCCTTATTTCTTTTTAAAATGTTGTATTATTCTCAATATTCATTTTAGTTCAAACATTTCAAAATTTTCCTCAGTGCAATAAAAGTTTTCTTAAGTATTCTGTTATCATTTGTAATGAATTTCCTGCAACTAAAAATAATTTGTTTTAATTTCTGTTTCTTTATATTGGTATTATGGTTTCTTTTTTTCCCCCTTAAAGGTTGGATCCCATGTTTTCAAACAGAAATGGGTTAGAAATCCATCATTATTTCAATTTACTAAAAGATTTCCTGGTGTTCAGTTTTATCAATTACATGCAATGGTTCATTTATCATTTAACTGCAATTTGTGTTCAGGTTCATTTCCAGTGACTTTGGAAATAGACAATGTTTCACTATACATTCTAAAACTTCTAAAGATATTCATTCACTTACAAAATTTTCCTCAGTAGTTGGTATGACTCTTCTTGACCAAAATCAATTGCTTACTTTAACCCTTAACCAGAGACAATCCAATAATATTTTATAGTTTAATAAAATCTTCCTAGATTAATTTTGTGATCTATCATTATTTGATTGCGGCTTGATATCCACAAATGCATGTGCCCAGATAAATAAGAACTACTTTATATATTCATTAGAGTTTCTTTTTCTATAGGTTGTAAATTTATTTTAGAAATGTCTTTAGGCACATCCAGAGTTCCCCAGAATTTGAGAAGGGAAGAGCAAGTTTGGTCAGGTTGTTGTGTTAAAGAACTGGAGATGGATTGGCTGTCGGATTGGTGTAGCCAGTAATTCCAAGATTTAATTTTAAGACAGTTCTGCATACCTGACATAGCTGTGGGACAGCAGCAAGTAGAGGAAACTAAGGATCATGGTGACCCAACATTGTCTGTTGTCGGGTATAAGCACAAGAGCAGAAATCCAGACCTTGACAAAGCCTTGGTGTAAGGGACCTGCACCCTGTATTATGGCAACATATAGCAAGGAGCCCTCCATGACACTAGCACTCTCCTGGCTTAATAAAATCACTTCCTCAAAAAATATGCATAAATGCCTTAACCATTTTCTTATAATCACAGCATGTTTCTTCATTTAGCCTCATTCCTATGGATATAATTTAAGGCATGGTACATGGCTCCCACTTTGCCTTTTAGGGTAATTTGGTGACATTTCAGTTGCTGCTCTCAATTTTTGTGGGCTACTCAAAATTTAATATATACATTTTCTCATAATTTTTCCTTCCTGTGTTACATGTTTCACCTTACTAGTCAGAAGTGATGTGTGGGGAAAATGCCAAAAGTGGAAATAAGATGAGAAAGGACGTGGACATATGAGAATGTGGTGTACTTTGAAATTCTAAAGCAATGCAGTGTAGTGACCAAAATGTGTGCCCTAGCCTCAATAACTTAAACTTTAAAATGAAGAATTGTCTGGATGATTTGCAATATCCTCTTCTTTTTGCTATTTCATAACTTGTTCTAATATTAATGAATTTCCATCAATCTCAGAACATGTAATCTCGAATAGCTTATACTGTGACTTGAAAACAATACAAGAAATTTAGGTCCTTGATCATATGTTTTTTATTGAAAATTCTTTTTGCCTATTAGAAAACTAGAGGCAATGGTAAAGACTGTATATATTTACTTAGGCTTTTCTCTTTTTAAATAGTTGAAGGTGAAAATGTAACCGATATTAAAATGATGTGAATTTGTAAGAAGGTAGTTTGGCACTGTCATGTATATGCTGACAGGCATCTCAGTTAGTGTCACAGAGGCAGCTCTGGCTGCCAGAGACCTAGTTCTTGGGTTACACATAACTTACTCAAGAACCTGATGAATACTTGTCCACTAGAGACCTTGAACTATTTTTCCATATCACTAAACTTCATAGTTTACTTTAGTTCAATTTACTTCAACTAATAAGTGTTTGGGGTCAATGATGACTCTAGTACTGGAACAATATGTTGACCCAGACACTGTCTTTCCCACCAGGAATTCACAGTTTGGTGGATTAGGCTGTCAGGGAAATGTAGATTTATCACAATGGGTGGAGATCAGAGCTGTGAGATGTCAAGTACGAGGGGTCATAGGATCCCATCGTGGTGGGTTAAGAACACTCCAGGACAAAGTTGTGTTTCAGCTGAGACTTACTACTTAAGTAAGAGATAGCCATGTAAAAGCGAGTAAAAGAAAGATTTCAGGTAATGGATCAAACATATGCAGAGAAACGATGGAGAGTTATTCAGTACAAGAATTCACCATTTTCCAATGTGACTAGAGAGGTGTATTATTATAGAAGAAAAAGGAAAAAATGTTTTGAAAGAAGCCAATTCTGACCATACATTAGGCTTCTTTGATATATATATATATATACACTTTGCACCTCACTCCAAGATAAAAAAGAATCCATGGAAAGAGTTTAAACAGTCCTGGGGCAAGTTACTTACCAGAGGCTAGTAAGGAGAGAATAATAGAAAGATGGTGGAGTGGGATACTCCAGCAATCAGGCCTTCCACCAAAATACTATTAAACTTGCAGAAACTATCAGATTCAACTCATTATGAAACTTCAGAATCTAGTGGATCACTGCAGCAGTATCCAGATAGGATCAGAAGCAAGATACAGATAAATTACTATAAATACAGGTGATTTTCACCCTCCCTAAAGTGGATACCACCACCCATCCTCCGGCCTCATGATGGGCAGATGGATAAAGCCGCTCTGGGTCCTGGTGCATACTTGTGTGTGTTTATGTCAGTGCCAATACATCAGCTGGAAATCTTAGAGACTTAGCCAGGGAACTTGTGTCAGGCTCACCCTCCCAGTGGGAGAGGTGGGAGAAACAATCAAATTGTAGTAGCCCGGGGCATTTCACAGGGAGTAGAGGGTGCCTTCACTCAAATTCCTGAAACTGTGACGGGGGAATTTGAAGCCACTAGGAAAAACAATGCCGGGAAAATAAGCAGGGTCCCTGGCTTCATAGGGATCACAGAAGATAGAGAGGATGCTGCACTTCTATTTCCTCAGGCTCATCTTCTTGATAGTAGAGCTAAGTTTTGAAGGATATCACCAGCAAAACCAGAGCCAACTGGCAAATACAGTGAAAGGTGCTTTTTGCTTGGTTTTCTTTGTTTAGATTAGCTCCTGGCATTCAAGAAAAACTCTGTCATATCACTAGCCAGGTACTTAAGAAACAGACAGCTGGGGAGCAATTCCAGATTTGAATATTTGATAAATATTAAAATGCACAGTGTTGCAAGAAAAGATTTCTAGAAAAAGAAACTGGCAGTGGTGGCCCATTCAAATAAGATAAATATCCAGAAGCCATCAATGAAATTATAGGACGCATAGTTCTCATTCTTACACTCTATTACAATGCCACAGTAATCAAAACAGCATTGTATTGGCACAAGGACAGAAATATAGATCAATGGAATAAAAATAAGAGTTCAAAAATGAACCCTCCCACTGAAGGCCAAATGACTTTCGAAATGATACTAAAGACCAATCGAGATGAATAGTCTGGATGTCTACATGCAAAAGATTTAATGAAAAACCCTATCTCACACCACATATAAATATCAACCCCAAATGGTTAAGAACTAAATATTAGACCTAAGTATAAAAATAAAAGTAAATGGAGGGATGCACCCTCAGGACCTTGTGTTAGGCAATGCTTTGTTCGAATTTTTATCCAAACACAGGTAACAAAAGAAAAACTAGATAAAGTGGACCTCATCGAAATTAAAAACTTTTGTGCATCAAAGGAGTTTAAAATGAAAGTAGAATAACACTCTACAAAGTGGTGGAAAATACTTGGAATCCACATATCTGATAAGGGTTTAACATCCAGAATATATAAAATCCTACAATTCAACAACAAAAAGACACACAACCCAATTTAAAATGGGCAAAAGACTTGAACGGATAAACAAACTGTGGTCTATTCACATGATGGAATATTATGCAGTTGTAAGAATAAATGAAGTCATAAAGCATATGGCAACATGGATGAACCTGGAGGACATTATGTTGAGTGAAGCAAGCCAGACACAAAAGGACAAATATGTATGAATGCATTACTATGAACCAAATATATTGTGTAATATATTGTTTGATTAAAAAAAATTTTTTTTACATGTATCCATTACATTTAATTGAGAAATGTATATATTTATTCATCTGTGTTTACTTTTTAGTTTTTAATTGTTTATGTTTTCAATTATTAAATGTACAAAATAAAGTTAAAAAAAAAAAAGAATATATCTAAATGACCAATAAAAGAAAGAAAAGATGAATGGCATCATTAACCATTAGGGAAAGGCAAATGAAAACCATAATGAAATACATTTCAACCACACTAGAATGACTACTATTAAAACAATGGAAAATTACAAGTGTTGGACCGGATGAGGAAAAATAGGAAGACTCATTCATTGCTGGTGTTGATGTAAAATGGTGAAGCTGTTATGGAAGACAGTTTGGTGGTTCCTCAGTAAATTAAGTACAGACTTACCATACGACCCAGCTTTTCTATTTATAGATATGTTCACAAAAGAATTGACAACAGGTACTCAAACAGATATTTTCACACCAATGTACAATGTGGCATTCTACATCACAAATCCCAAAAGATGGTAGCAATGCACGTGTCCATCCACTGATGAATGGATAAAACAATGTGGAATATACATACTATGGAATATTATTCATCCATCAAAATAAATGAAGTTCTGATCCATGCAACAACATGGATGAACCGCAAAGACATCATGTGGATGGACACGTAACAAGTCAGGCACAAATTGACACATTTTTGTATCATTTCATTGATAAGAATAATTAGAATAAGCAAACTTATAGAGTTAGAGTCTAGAACATAGATTTTCTGGGGATGAGGTGAAAGTAGGGAAGGGGGGTTAATGTTTAAATTGTACATTTATGTTGATGGGAAAGTTTTAATATTGGACAGTTCTGTTGATAGCAGAATATTGTGAATGCATTTAACAACACTGAGTTATTTATTAGAATGTGGTTAAAGTGAGAAATTTTAGGTTGTATATATGTTACTAAAATAAAATTTAAAAAACTATAAGGCAGTACATCCCTAGCAGTAAACCTAAACGTAAACCATGGATTAGATTTACTAGCACAACTATAAAAATGTTCTTCCATCATTGTAATAAATGTACTACATTAATGCAAGGTGTTAATGAGTGTATGGAATAGAGGAAGTCTGTATTTTAGGCATGGTTTTTCTGTAACCTCCCATTTTTTTAATTAAAAAAGGGAGAAAGGAAGAGGTAAGTAAGACAGTGTGGACATAATTCTGATAAGGAATCAAGGTTATCTATATATGTATGGCCAGTAGATAATGAATAGATTTGAAGACTATTTTTAAAGACATATTCATTAGATTTAATGACAGTGGGGTTGAAGTGGAGAGTAAGGCATCTAGTGTCTTCTAGCTTAGGTAAATGAGGGAATTACCCTTGAGTTAGGAAATTATGGAGTAGAGAAGTCTTCTAGCAGGTGTCTGAATGGTGCCAAGGCCCTGTGGGACATGTTGGATTGTTGGGTCCCTGGGACAGCTTTTCAATAGGAATTTAGATTTATGTGTCTGGACCCAGAAGAGGTTTGTGATGAGACTCTTTGGCCACCATCTGCGTGGGGATGGTGACTGACCACATGAGTTTTTATAATGTGCCATGTCCCCCTCTTCCACTTATGCAAACCTGTCAAATCTGAAGAGGCAGAGGGGCATCACTTTTGCAACATAATTCTCTACTCCTTTCTCAATTTTCCTCATGGAGGGCTGAGGAGGAGCTAGTATGTTCTGAGAAGCATGGCCTGCGAGGGCAAACCAGCACTTGAGGGTAGGGGATTAAGAATCTGTCTGCAGGTTAGTCAGGGGCACTGTCCTTTCCACAGCACCAGGAGCCTGGGTGAAGCCTTGTGACCTCAAGGGCAAGGGTATGGGGTACCGGTGCAGGGTTTTATCATGTCACAGGAGGCCAAATCGCAACAGACAAAGAAAGTCTCAAGATAGGAGGGCAGAGGGGCTGCCAGTCCTCCATTCTCCCTGCTCCTGCAGCCTGGCTTCTTTGATATCCTGGATCTCACCCTAGGCAGGTGAGATGTGGGTGGGTCCTGGGCACTGGTGCTGATGCTGCTGGCCCTGGAGGAAAGTCAGCGAGGTAGGGGCTGACCGGTGGGGAACAGGGCTGTCTTCTCTTCAAAGATGACAGAACCTGACTTCTCACTTGACACGGGGATTGTCCTTGTACATCCCATGGCCTGATTTCAAATTATCTCCCTAATCCATGGCTGCCCTGCCCTGTTCCTGTTTTAGTTAACTGTCAATTTGCAACAGGTTTTCTTGAATTTTACCTTATGTGTCAGTGCTTTTGACTCTTTCTTTCTGGCTCTGAGCTCTGGATTCCTGTGTGTGGTGTGTGTGTGTGCTGATATCCTGATCCTGATCCATTTTATTTCCCTTTAAGATCCCTTTTCTTTCCTTTAAGAAACTTTTGTTGGATCTGCCAGGGATCTTATGAGTAAGTGGATTCTAATTAGAGAGGAATTCGATTTCAAAAAGCACATGCTGGGCCCTGCTGGAAATTGTCAATTATGTATTTTTATCCCTACAATAAATTAAGTTCTCTATGTGATTTATTTCATATCTCTTTGAATCAGTTTTGCTACTGTAAACGATATCTCTGTTAAGAAAATAAACTCCCCCCCCCCTTTTAATCAAAAGAATCCAAAACAAACACCATTCATTAGATCTCCCTACTTGTCCTAGTGTTCAAGTAGGTAAAAATATTATCTTTATCATCAAGTTTCCTTATGTTTTTCTGATATAAATCTGTGGAGTGGACATACGTCTGTAGTTTGAAAACAAATTAAGTGCCACTTTAAAACTATTTATGATATATATATTTTATTGTTATCAACTGGCTGCATTAATCTTTTATTTATTTATTTTTTTTTTGGCTTTGAAGTTGTTAGCCTTTATAAACAAACAGCATTGTTGATTCATTTTTTATTTGTTTGTAGAGCTTTATGGTAGTGTCCGTGTTCTGTGTATTGATTTATGTATTTATATTTATACTTTTGTCATTCTCTCATTTCAATGAAACAAAAATTTGAACCTCAGAAAAAGAATGGAAGCTATAGGAAAAAAGAGATATATGCACCTCCTGAAGAATTTTTACATACATTAAATTTTCAGAAGGATCTAAATGCATTCATTAATATATAACACATATTTATTGATTATGTGTTGCATGCTAGGTCCATGTATTAGTCAGCCAAAGGGGTGCTGGTGCAAAATACCAGAAATCTGTTGGCTTTTATAAAGGGTACTTATTTGGGGTAGAAGCTTACAGTTACCAGGCCATAAAGCATAAGTTACTTCCCTCACCAAAGTCTGTTGCCATGTATTGGAACAAGCTGGCTGCCAACGTCTGCCAAGAGTTCAGGCTCCCTGGGTTCCTCTCTTTCTGGGGCTTGTTTCTCTCTGGGCTCAGCTGCCCTGCTCTCTCCACAACACCAGCAGTAGACTATCAGGCGACTAGCACTGTCTCTCTCCCCTGGGCTTGATTCTTGAACATTTTAAGGCTTAGTTACTTGTTCTCTACCGCTACACAGTCCCCCGTTAAACTAGATTCTAGCTTCTAATTTGGCAAGTTTGCTTATTCAATTCTTCCATATCAGTGAGATTTTAATATTGGTGTTGAGTTACATCACAGAACATAGCTACTGATTCACATATAAAAAACAGTTGGAAGGAACTTAGAAGCAATTTTATACATGAAAAATTTCCTCAAATTTATATAGTGTTTTGATATTGAGTGGTAATAGAGTCCTGAAATCCTAGTATATTCAAGGAATGTTTATTGAATGAATAAATGGTTAATATTGATTATTTGTCAAGTATATTAAGAATCCAGTATATGTCCATAATTTAGACATTATTACAAATAGAAAAAATTTCCAACTTTGAGCCAAACAGATATGATTTTGAGCAGATAAAATTGATCTGTCCTTCTCTATATAAAGATGACAAATGGTTATCACTTTTTAATTATTAACATCCTTAAACTGCATCATTATATTTGATCTTCACTTTTAGTAAAGTCTTTGTACTTTTACCTGGCTGCTTCACTCTGAAAATTGTGTAGACTACTTATGATAGGAATCACTAAATTCATGTTAGTAATCATTTTTTTTGAGGGGGGGGGGCTTATCTTTATGCACTGCAGCTATAATGAAAAGAAAACAAAAACATCAATAAAACTATATATATAGCCTTCTTTAAAAATATAATTAAGAATCACTACAAAGATAAAATAGCTTTACCAACAGAGGAATACCATGTTTTTCTGCACTTCACTCTATCAGCCTTCACAGATATTGCTTTTTTTTTTTTTTTTTCCCCACAAATTAAGAGTTGTGGCAAACATGCATCAAACTAGTCTACGGGCATGACTTTTCTAATAACGTGCTCACTTTGTGTCTGTTTATCACCCAAAGTTATTTCTCACAATGTTTCAATTTTTTCATTTTTATTCTATGAGTTATGGTGACCTGTGATCTATGATCTTTCATGTTATTATTGTAATTTATTTGGGACACCAAATACCATGCCCATATAAAATGGTGAATTTAATCAATAAATTGGCTTAGCCAATATAGGCCTCAAGCTAAACGTCCTGCGTCAAACAGGCAATTTATGAATGAAAAAGGAAAAAGTTATGAAGGAAATTATAAGTACTGCTCCAGGGAACACATGAATGATAAGAAAGAGAAAAGGCCTTATTGTTGATATGGGGAAAGTTTTAGTATCCTATGAGATACAGGGGTGGAGATGGACTCGAAGGCACTCAACAAACCAGTTCGTGTGGACTGAAAATGCCTGCGGCTGCCTGAGTACCAAGGATACTCAGTTCCTCTCCTATCCTGTTGGGGTGTGGGGATGCAGCCCCAGGTGTCCGAATATTCAGTCTATGCCAGCGGAGAGCACCTGCAGTTGCCTGGAGAGCCTGGTGCAGGTCCCATCAACTTCTTCTCTGCTGAGGTGGGGCTGGAGGCTAGACTGGGGCTGCACTCTGGTCTTGGTGAAATGAAGCCA
>JAKSZT010045064.1:0-27211 GCA_026826555.1 Tolypeutes matacus
CTTCCTTCCTTCCTTCCTTCCTTCCTTCCTTCCTTCCTTCCTTCCTTTCTTCCTTCCTTTCCTTTTCTTTCTTCCTCTCTCTTTTGTTTTCTTTCTATTTATTACTAAATAATAGCCTAGCCTATTCTGATTAATATAGAAATAGAAAACTAATAGTTATTCTGTACCAATTCACAAATAACTTTGTACCAATTCACAAATAACTTTGTTAGCTCAGTTTTCAGTCTCCAAGGTTGCGTTTATTTAGAACACTTATTAAAGCTGAAGAAAAAGGTGATTATATATGTATCTATCAGAACTTTCAACTCATTTCTGGAAATCCATATTAAGTATGACAATAGACGGAAATGTTTTCTGAAAATCACGATTGCAGTAAGCATTGTCAGATTAAATATTCACCCAATCCAAATATATACTGTTTCAATGAATGTCATTACAAAAATGTTAAAATGATTGGCAAGAAATTCTGAGATATTATTTATTTCAGACTAAATGAAAATCAAAGCTAAAGAGCATTAGATAGGATGGAAAACATCATTTCATACTGATGAAAGGCACAATTCATAATAAAGTTATAAATCATTATGTAACAAAATACTGAATCAAAATAAATTAAGTAATAGCTCCTAGAAAATGAAATGTGACTTCAATACAACTTTCTCAGCTTTTGGACGGATCAAGTAACTCAAAATAAAGTTACAAATATTTTGACTAATTTAATTTAAAGCAAACATTAATGAGCATTAACATTCATAACTAATACCAACAGCTGTTCCTTTAAAAAATGAAATTGCTATCAGCACCGTTCTTGACTGCTTTCTTATATACAGTCATAGAAACCTTAAACATGGGAGCAAATAAGGACAGGTCAGAGGAACACTTGTTGAGTGAGGTAGGCTCCCTTGTATTTTAGCCTTTTTAATATATTCCCTCTGCTGGATAAATTGCAAATCCTTAATATGGCCCTAAGCTCCCTGCAGGTGACCTGGAAGGATGAGTACTTTTTTTTAAGATTGTTAAATTTAATTTATTTTTAATTTACTTTATTAATCCTCCCCACCTTCCCCTAGATGGTTCACTCATCTGTCTGCTCATTGTTCACTCACCTTCTCCAGGAGGCCCCAGGAACAAAATCCTGGACCTCCCACGTGAAAGGCAAGTACGCAACAGACTGAGCCACATCTGCTCCCCGTGGGCTGTGGCATCTGCTGGCTTGTAGCCTCTGCTTGTTGTGGCGGGGGCGGAGTCTAGCTTTGTTGCCGCGGTGTCTACCTCTGTTGTGGTGGGAGGCAGCTTTTAGGGGTGTTACAACAGGAAGGAGGTGTTTTTCTGTGTTTTTTTTTTTTTTTTTTTTTTTTTTTTTATAGCTCTGCTGCAGCAGGAAGCAGTGTCTAGCTCTGTTGTGGCAGGAGGCAGCATCTGCTCATCTTCTTTTAGGAGGCACTGGGACCTGAACTCAGGACCTCCCATGTGGTAGGTGGGTGCTCAAGTGGTTGAGCCACATCTGCCTCTCAGATGAGTACTTTTGAAGCACCTGGATAAGGCATTAGGAATCCTATCAGGCAACAATGGCATACTTTAAGCTGACCTAGAAGGAATTGAAAAATAAGACTTGCCTAGACCCCATTCAGACAGAGTAGGAGAATGCTTCACTTGAGAAGACCAAAAATAAATATGAACTTCAGAAGTTATATAAGTCCAGTTCTATGACTCTGGTTACAATTGTGCTTTAGCCATACCTATCCATTTTATATAAACTACTTGTTGAATACCCTCTCCTTAGAAAAATCGATCAATCATCATCTGTATCTGAGCAGGAAATTAATCCCAGGAAACATTCTTTAACATGAAAATAGGACAAAGTGAACCAGGGGTCTGGTCAGCTGATTTCTGGATACTTGGGACTTATAGCAGACACCAAAAGAAATAAAAATAAGTAGCTAACTTGTTTGTGGGGCCAGATATAAGGTCAGTGTTTAAGCAAGGGAAAATGAGAGCTGAGATTTGGCCTATCTCAGTTTGAAATATGTTGGGAAATTCAGATTGATGTGTATGAACATAACACAAACAGAGAATATAGACTGGGGATAGAGTGCTAGTAGAGATGGCGGAATGGCATGAAGTGGAGTTGGTCATCGTAGGGGGGATATAACTCTCAAAAACATAACTATTAAACCTAATCATTAACAGAAGTCAATGTTCAAGAGTCCATGGACAAACTCAGATCAGAGATGAAAGGGTTGAGATGTGGGGTAGGAGGTTGCCCAACAGAGGATCTCATGTGGAGACTATCTAATTGAAGCAATGCCTATTTTGAAGGCTGTTCCTCATCAACAGGTTCATATCTCTGCCACATTTAAAGACAAAAAATCTAGCACCTGGCATTATAGGGTAATTTCTGTTTCCTCAAGAATTTAGCAAGTATCATTAATATTAGTGGATGAGCAATTATTTAGGTAATTGTGTAATAGCTCTGGGACAGTTTGAAGCTTTCTGTGGATCCAGAAAATATCATGTTCTTAAAGCTAATCCATTCCTGTAGGTGCAGGATCCTGTGATTAGACTGGGTTGAGTTGGGGGCCTTTGATTGGATTACTTCAGTGAGGCATGACCCAGGGTGGGTCTTTGTCCTCTTGATGGAGTCCTTCATAAACAGAGGACTGAAGGCAGCAGACACACACACAAAAAAGCAGCAGAGACAAAGAAACCCTGAGATGTTGAGAGAGAGGTCCTGGAGGCTGGAGGCTGGAATCAATGGTGCATACAGGCACAGAAAGAGGCACCCCAAAGGCTCAAAGTGAGAAAGTGAGGAGGCCCAGAGGAGAAGGGAGATAAGAGCCATATGCCTAACTGTCCGCAACTGAGCTCGGGGAGAAAGGAAATATGGAAGAAAAAGTACTGACCCAGAAAAGCAGTTGCTTCCATGTGCCTTGCCATGTGGAAGGAGTCCAGAATCACCAGCAGCCGACTTTTGGTGAGACAGCATCTTTGATGATGCCTTGATTTGGACACTTTCACAGCCTCAAAACTGTAAGCTTTTAACCTAGTAATTTCCCAATAGAAAAACCAACACATTTCTGGTATATTGCTCCCAGCAGTCTTTAGCAAACTTAAACAAACTGTTACAATTAGCTAATATCTACCAGACATTGAGGAGATGAATAGGAATACACATTGTTAGTTTCATAGTGGTATCATTAGTCTTGTATAGTTACACTTAAACAGTGAGTAACTTTCAAACAGTCTATGTCAAACAAAGTATATTTAAAGGAGTCATAGATATTATCCAACTGAACCCAACTGTACCCACAGACATATATAAATGCCCTTTGAAAACATGCATTCATTCTTTCATCTTCATTCTTTTCCCAAGCACTTTCATCTTTCTTCTCCCACTCCTGCCGTGCCACAACCCTTCCACCCAAAATAACCACAGTGATATTTGTTAAATGTAAATCATGCCAATCTCCATCTTAAAATCTTTAATGGTTCCTTTTATCATTTGATTGAATTTCAACTCTGCTTATGGCATTCAAAGACCTACATGATCTTGCTTCTCCTGTATAATGTCCCCAAACTCACCAATGCCAATCCTCTGAGAACATGGCAGGCATATTGGCTTCATTTTGCTTTCTTGAAAACACCAAACTCCACAGCAGTCTTAGGGTATTTGCACTTTCTGTTACCTCTTCTTGGAAAGATTATCAGCTGGCTATTAAAATGGTTCATGCTTTTTCACCTTTTAGGCATCAGTTTAAATATCACACCCTGAGGGGTCCTCTCCCATTTTCTACACAGTCTTTAATATAATAAACTGTTTACAGAATGCAATAAATATTTTAAGATATGATAGACTTTATTTTTATGTGTACCTGTATATTGTCCATCTCCCCTATTAGAATATAAATCCATGAGGTAAGCAGGCGTGTCTAGCCTCTTCGCCCCGATATCTCAATGCTTATTATAATGCCTGGTACAAAGTTTGTATTCCATATTTTTTAAATGAATCAATTAATAAATGGTTGTTCATCACTGCTTGTGGAACTAATATTATCAGGCCTATGATATGCATCTCCTAATAAGATAAAATTCACAGCCTCCGAGATTGTAGGATAATATCTGGTAGGGAAGAACAGCTGGAGCAGGTGTTCCAGATTCTGTTGCTATGAATATCCCCTTCCCTTCAAAGTGGCTCTCACCTTATTTTCTACTGCTTGCATGCCACTGTCTCCTTTTGAATCCTTTGCCCTTTTGAAATATCTGCACCAAGAATAGGTAAAATCTCCACAAACTCTCCAGCTTTTAATGACTTTGATAGCTTTGCTAAGGTAAATTAGATCTTTCAGAAATCTATGAATAAAGTAATGACAGAAATATGTATAGAGTGAACATGAAATAAAAGTGTCTAACTTACAAATGACTTTACCATGAACAATAACTTTTATAGTTTATTAGTCATCATCCCCATGAGATCTCAAAAAAGAATAGCAAAAGACAGAGAGAGAGAATATCAAGGGGATTCCCCACCTCCCATGACCCTGTGATGGTTAATATTATGTGTCAACTTGTCTAGATTATGGTGTCCAGGTATTTGGTTAAACACTGGCCTCGTGGCTATTGTGGAGGTAATTCATAGATGAGATTAACATCTACAAGCAGTTGACTTTAAGTAAAGGAGATTACCCTCAGCAATGTGGGTAGGCCCCATCCAGTCAGTTGGAGGTCTTAAAATGGAGGACTGAAGTTTCAAAACTCAGAAGGAATTCTGCCTCTAGACTGCATCCTCCTCTTCTCCCTGGCTTCCCTATGGATTCAGATTACAAACTTGAACATACTGTTCCTGAAGTTTCAAGCCTCTGACCTGCTCTATGGTATTCAGACTTGCCAGCCCTCACAATCTTTTGAGCCAATTTTGTATTATCTATTTATCTATCTATTTATCTATCTATATCTGTCTATCTATCTATCCACCCACCCATCCATCCATCCATCCATCCATCCATCCATCCATCCATATTCTTTTGGTTGCCTGGTGAACCTAATACACCCCCTTTTAATCTTTAGGTTTTTTTCTCATTCAGTAAGGTCTAGGAAATACATCTCTTCCCAATGTGATTGATATCCAACAGAAAAGACAAATATATACTGGCTTATCCCCAGTATATGAAAATAGTCATAACCTAATGGAATTTTAAAAGTGATGTCTGCACACAGTAATTGAGATAGGCATGGAATGGTGCCAAACAGAATATGTCTACATCTCTAATTGTTAGGAAATGCTCAAAGTCTACTGTTGACTGAGAGAAATTTCTATAGACATGTGGATGAACTAAATGAGCTTTTCATAGAATTTCTAGTCTGGGAGAAAGGAAAGATATTTAAAAAATAATAATTAACCATTTTATTAATATGAGTTTGGTTCAGTTCAATACATTTTAATTGACTAAGTTGTTTCGCTCGTTGTGATTTAGTGCTGGGCCTGCAGAAACAGAAATGAGTATGACAAAAAACAGGAGGAGACTGAATACAAGTCAGGAAACTGCCCATGCAATATAAACTCCTTGAGAGCAAGGACCTATAGGTGCATTAAAATTATATAAACAGCAAAACTGATTCAGGAGATCGAAAGCTCACTATGTCTTTCATGATAAAGAAGGCTTCAGAGACATGGGCACTTATTAGAGCAGCTTTTAATATAGTAATAGGAGTTCCCAGTGTGGAAGAAATGGGGGAAGGAATAGGGTGAGATGTCAAGAAGGCTATGGATACTCAGAAAATGTAATTTCCATCATAACCATCAAATTTCTGCCTCTAATCTAAGGCATTGTAACTGATATTTTGGTTACCCCTTGTTCCTGTTCCTCAGTTTATTTAAATTAATGTCAGTTCCCCTTGTAAAAGTCCTTGCACTAACTTTTGAAACTTGTAGAACATGTTTGTTAAGCAGCACTGTGGTAGTTTTATTTCCTAGATTCTAATCTGCTAAAACCAGTCTTCTGAAATCTCTTAGTAGTATACCTTGTTTTCCTTGTTTTATCATTAATTTTAGCCTCTAATGTACTAGGGGTCTATTCGTGTAGCATGTCTTGTTTTCCCAAAGAGAAGAAAAGGCTATAAAAGTCGAAGTGTGTCTCTTAGATATCTTTGTAACCCTGTATTCATCATGGCCTGTCATATTCAGGCACTTAAAGCATAGTTACCATGGAATTGAGATACTTCTTAACAGTGTTTCTATATTAGTCCTTAGTCTTTTGGTAGCAAGTATCAGAAGCCCAACTTACAGTAGCCCGAGTGAAAATGACTGTATTGACCCAGTAAACTTTCAAGTCTGGAGACAGAGCTAGCTAAGGTGTGACTGGAGCCAGGATCTCTAACAATGTTATCAAGGGTTCTATAAGTCCCTCTCCAACTGTCATCTTTACTTCTCTCTCTCTATTGACTTCTCTCTGGAGGTAAACACTCCCCAGGAAATGGGAAAGATGAAAATCCAAGGCCAAACATCTAACAACTTTCCACCCAGAAGAAGAACATCTGTTTATCAAATATCAAGCAGTCTCTCATTGGTGGTATTTTAGTTCCATGTCCTGCTTATACCAATCACTGAACCAGAGGGCTGGGTGAGTCTGTTGGATGCCTAAATAACATCATAGTCCTTTGAGGGTGGAGCAGAGTGCTTAACTAATAACCTTACCAGGGCCACATAGTGGGGTAAAGCCAGTTCTCCAAAAGAGGCCACGTTGCACACACAGGTCACGTATGTCCATCGCATCTAAACTAAATTCCTTCCTGATAAATGAACACCTGACAATTAGTGCCCAGGCATTCTCTTTAAAATATTCAAAGTCAGAGAAGATACTATATCTAAAATATTTATCTAGACACTACATCCATTTCATTTGTATTTTGTGTGTGTTTCTTGACTAGCTTGTCTCCTTTTGGACATCTTGCAGGGGTGTTTGTTAAACTAATA
This sequence comes from Tolypeutes matacus, assembly GCA_026826555.1. Classification (NCBI taxonomy): domain Eukaryota; kingdom Metazoa; phylum Chordata; class Mammalia; order Cingulata; family Chlamyphoridae; genus Tolypeutes; species Tolypeutes matacus. The sequence continues at coordinate 6,971 of JAKSZT010045064.1, forward strand.
AACTTAAGACAGGTTTTGAAACTAGTTCACTTTACTTTAGTTTTAAGATGAATAGAGTCATGGCCTTTGCCAACCGGTGATTTTCACACCTTAATTCCTTAACCCTTCTAGCTGATAATTAATTTCACAGTTGCAGTGCAGCTATATCACCTTCCAACAAAAGAATGTGGATAAATCTAACACAAAGTGGGCATGAGGTAAGGCAATAGTAATCATTATTTCACAGGTGTTTGTATTTTCCCTATCTTCTTGATCCTTGTGAATTTATTTACATGACAATTTGAAAATGATGTTCAGGCCATAATTGCTCCTAGACTGCTAAATACAGGAGGGGCTTGGGGACTTGCAGAGCTGGTAATGGGAAACCTGACTGAGCTAACATTTTGACACTGGTTCCTTCTCAGGAGAGGCAAACAGAGAAGAGGAATTAAAAGGAAGCTGTCATTAGGAAAGCAAAAAAAAAAAAAAAAGAGAAACCTGCAGAGTACGCGAAAGGGAGACCAAAAGTATGAAGTAGTTAATTAACAAAAAGGTGACATCCAAACACTTGCAAACACAAGTGGGAAGAACTATATCAAGGAGCAGGAAAGATTAAATAAGCAGGCAAGCTTGGAAATCACATTCTAATATTGCCAGAAATAAGACAATTTCATAAATAGCAATGAGAACTGTCAAGGAAAGAATTGTCAGCAAGCCACATGCTCTAAAACCTATTGTAGCTATAAAATATGCATTGGTCTTTGCAGACCTTTTCTCTAACCTAGATCACCTTTCAGTAAGACCCAATTCCTTTTCTATATTTTATTTCCTATATTAAAATCTCACATTACACAATCTATTCCTTAAAGAAAAAGGAATTTTAGAGATGTTTAATCCCACTTGCCTTAACCTACTCCTATTTTTCAGAAGTCTCTCTTCAGAGAGAAATCATTTGTTTAGCAACACCTCAGTTCTCTGTGGTCTATGGGTCACCTCATTGAATCCTCATAATATGCTTGCAAAGTTGACATGCTTATCTCTCTTCTAGGGAGAGAACCAAAGGCTCTCAGAACTTAATTAGCTTGTACTTTGTCCTTCAGATTACATGTGAAAGGATAGAGACTAAAAGGAAAGTTTTGTTGTATTATGACAATTAAAATGTCCAATAAAGTGACACTGTGCTTTGTGCAGCGGTGAAATTCCCCTAATTAAAGATGTGCAGGATGACCAAGACTTGCTAGGGACATTTTGAGATAATTCCTGTGTTGTTCAGGATGTTGGAAGAGATGGTCTCTAATGCTCCTCCAAATGAAAGAATTTTTAAATTCTATAACACCCAGCTTTAATTATCACACTTTTACTTTCAGTTCCCAAGACTATTATTTATTCTAAATGGGTGCATGCACACACACACACAAACTTGTTTCTCTTCCAAACTTTCTCTTGACGTCAGGAGAAGTTTGGCCTGACAACTAAACAATTAATCATTTTTCTAAGTCTAGGCAAAAGGCAGAACAGAGCAGAATTACTGATGATGCTGATGATGACATAATAATAATAATGTTTTTGGAATCTGTTGTCAACACCTTCTTTTGGTCTTTGCTATCATGATCAACATCAAATGCCTTACTATGTGATAGGTACTTTGTGAGTGTGTTATGTATATTGATTCTCTATATTTCACAACCCTGCAATGTAGATTCCGTTATTACCCCCATTTTACATGAGAAATCAGAGGCACAGAGGTGTTTACTATCTCTCCACGGCCACACAGTTAGAAGTCAACAGGGCCAGTGTATGTGACTGAAGAGTTTGTGCTCTTAACCACTTAACCAGCGGTTCTCAAATTTCAATGGGCAGCAGAATAATTGGTGGACTTTTTCAAACACAGAATCCTTTGTCCTAGAATTTCTGATTCAGTAAATTTTGGTAAGAAGTCAAGAATTTGCATGTCTAGCAAGTTTCCAGGTGGTACTGCTGCTATTTATTGGTCCAGGGACCACTCTTTGAGAAGCCATACTCTAGGATATTGCCTTTTCATTTAATTTTCCTCATGTTCCCCTGAGGGGTAACAGAGGGACCACCAGTCAGAGGCAGAACTGAAACTAAAGAGAAGTAGGTTTGTGATAACATGGAGGGCAGCTAAATACTGAACTGAACTTTCAGGGGAAGTTGTTAAATTGTCTTTTTTAAGAAGCTGAAGGTATTCTTTCAAACTATAATTGATTTTCACTTGTGTCTTGTTGTCTGGGAGCACTGTATCCAGAAAAATGTGATGGATTGCCTGGGTGATCCCTCATAATCTCTCCTTTTATTGCATGGGCCTAGAGTGGGATCATAACCTAGAGCTGGATAAAACAAGTATTTTATACAAAGCATTCTGAGAGAAAACTGAGTACGTAGAGAGAGCCAAGAGTCAAAAGGAGGAGGCCAAGTTCAGCCATTAAGTCAAGGTCAAGACCCACAATTTAAAATGTGTGATAAATCCAAATACTCAGAAACATGTTGACTCAAATCACAATAGACAGAGTAGAAACCAAAGAAGGATAAGGTAAAAAGCACTGGAGTGGGTGGTGTTCATTGTTGTCAGCTATCTGCATCTTGGTGTATGGTTGGGTGGGTTGGATGGGTGGAAATCTACAGGAGTAGGGGTCATACTTCCTGTCATGGTATTTAAAGTAATGTTTCAAAGTGTGAGTCAGCCCATTGGTGTTGTATGTATCGGAGGGGGAAAGATGAAGACAAAACTCTTCAGAGGGAAAAGTACTTCAAGTCAGCCCCACTAGGAAATAATTTAAAATAATAAATTTCAAACCCAGCTGCTGAAAATTATCATGTTTAAGGCACGTTCCTCATCCCTATGTTATACAGTTGAGCATATTCTTTCTCTCTCTCAGATTATTTCATTCTCAGATAGGAAGCTTGTCAAAGCACTGCAGGATTAGGCTAAAAGGTGCCATAGACTCACAAACAGAGGGAGATGGATTGGGGACACCTATCTTTTCAAAGAACCATGAATTTGACCAAATTGAAACAGATCATTGCATCATGAAAAAAAATTAGAAGCAGGTTAGTAAAATTAAAGTGAACCACACCATTCCTCTAATTCTGTGTTATATGTGAGAGTTAAATACAGTATTCTAAAAATATATAATTAACTGAAATGTTTTTCTCTCAGAAATGAAGGGTTTAAGAAAGAGAGAATTTTGCCCAGTTTTATATCCTCTAGGTAATAATAAAACAGGGACAAAACAAATATTCAATAAAATATTGATATTCCTCCACATTCTAGGCTCTTTAAAGGCACTATTTTGCTTAATTTTTTATGACAGCTTTTTGAGCTAATTATTATTATTATGTTTCTGAATATCAATGTCAGAGTCAATATTAAAGTAATGGTTCAAACTCTAAGAACTTGTTCTTTCTAATGTGCCGTATTTCTGTATCTATCAAATGGGGTAAATAACTTGCTAAATTTTAGGGTTGTTGCAAGATTTAGGGATAAAAATGTATAAAGGTCTGAAAACTTCTTGGTATGGGGTAATCATCCTATCATCAATATCAATTATCATCAGCTTTTGTGCAGAACTTCACACATTTATTTGTGATAACAGGAACTGGACTAAATGTAATAATTTATAAAAGGCATACATTCTTCTGTATACACACACATACACAGATATGATATATATAAACATGCATATATGTATTTGTGTATAGATGAAAGACGTCAGAGCTCCTCAACCCTATGGTGCAATTAATTGAACATATATTTTGTCAATACAATAATAGAAAGATCTAAGTAAAATTAAATAAAATAATTTCTAAGAGGAAAGATTATGTTCACAAAGAATGCTTGGGATTTTCTTCTCTAAAGATATTTGAAGAAAACTCTACTAATTGTATTTGAATCTAAATGGGATTTATTAAGCATATACTATATTCCTGCCATTGATCTAGCCAAATAACAAAGACAATTCAAAGACCATGTTCTTTAGCGGGAGAGAAAGAAAGCACAACTACAAATTATTTTGCGATATGTTTTATAATAGATATCTTCAGAGGGTGATTCAAAGTAGAGAAAGAACACCTCAGACAGAGGGTGATCAGAGAAGCTTCTCAGAGGATATGCTCAATGTGAATATCTTCTTAGTAAGGGAGAGGTAGATCAGGAAGGAAAGAAGAGAAAGCTGCTTAAGACAGAGGGACATGTGTCAAGACATTGAGAATGATAAAAAGCTTGGCTGATTTTTCATATTGTGCAAGAAGCTGTGGACCATGGACTATTAACTATTGTTACATGAATTTCAAATTTCATAGTCAAATTATTGTAGACAAAGTTGAGATACCTTTCATATGTAATTGTAAAGCAAATAATACTCATGAGGAGAGGAGTTTCTTCTTAAACCGAGATATCCTGGGGTTCTTGGAAAGGAGCACTGGGCTGGGAGTTAGAAGGCCTGGATTTTATTCTGTGACAAAAGTGCTAATATCAAGATGTACAGTTTTAGACTTCTCTTCTCTGAGTTCTGTTCCATCATCAAAAACTAGGTGATTTCTAAAGTCTTTTCTAATGACTGTAACACAAAGAAAGCCTCTGCTTTCCTGCACAATTAGTTACTAGCGTTTAACAATCCTCCTTGTCAGTAAGTCCTTCTTACCAAAGAGTCGACAAGGTTTATAATAATATCAAATTTTTTATTGAATTGAAGGCATACTTTTATTGTGATGTGATTTAAATAGGTCTTTTTGAAAGGTGTCACTCTAATTTGTGATTTTTTTTCATACATTAACCAATTTTAAATAAAATCCTTAACAAGTTCAGTGGGTTCTTAGCTATTGAACCAAATTATGAAGTCAGGTACAATATTATTATCAGCTGTTCTCAAGGACAATTTTAAATGAGAAGTCACATTGAAGTAATGTTATGCCTCTGAGAAGAAGCAGCTATTTGAATCATGAAATAGAATAGGAAGTCATTCACAGTGAGAAGAATGCAGTCATATTTTAATATCTTAATCACTTTTTATTTCTGATACTTTACTTACAACACACACTAGGGAAATAGCCTAGGTCCTGCATCCCTTGCACTGTATCGTATAAATCAGCACAATATATGACCAATGGCATTCACAGTTTCAAACCAGGCAAGAAAGTTGTGGAGCCAATGTGTCTTTTTATTTAAAGTAGGGTTTCTTGCCTCAGCACTACTGACATCTTGGGTCAAGCAAATTATTTTTTTTAATTGGGGGCTGTTCTGTGCAGCAGAACGTGTATAACTACAACCCTGGCTTTTACTTACCAAATGCCAGTAACAGAACAACCTCGGTTGTGAAAACCAAAAATATCCCTAGACATTGCCCAGTGATCGCTGGGGAGCAAAATTGCTCCTGGTTGAGAACAACTGATTTGAAGTCTATACACCATACCTAATTTAAAAGTATGCATATATATTTTATATTTTTATATATTGTACTTATATGTTATGTAGAATGCTTATATATTTTTATAACATAAATCTATATTTGTATATTATATTTATTTATGTAATTATATATTGTATGTATAATATCTCTCTGTATTTAAGTTGAGTAAACCTGCATGGTGTTTTAGTATATATTATTATAACTTTTTAAATGTGTTTTATTAATTAAATTTTCTATCTGAGGGCACATTTCCACAATGCTGTCATAAAATATTTGCATCAGAGAAGAATCATTTTAATGATTAGCTCCTTCTGCCTGACCACATTGACTGCAGAAGTTAAGATAATAATACTTCCTTTTCCAGACTCAGATGGAATACTTTCAGTGATTGGGGACCCGATATCTGATGAGATAACATATTCAACTGTTGAAAGCTCTAGTTATCAAAGAGCTCTATTTTATATTGAGCTTTTGTGTCCACACATCACTTCAAATTATGACCTCTGGAAATATATTCTGACCTGCTGCTTCCACTTTTTAACCATGTTAATCTTTGTATTCTATTTCCCACTATGCCTGTCAGAGTAGTCTAAGCCTTTGCAAATTCATTCATTCATTCATACATACATACATACATACATACATGCATGCAAAAATTTGTCCCTTGCTTTCTGCAATGGTTTCTTAACTGGTTTCATCAACTTCACTCTTTTCACCACCCAATTTTCCATCCATGTAGATGTCCAATTCATCTTTTCCTAATCATATCATTTTCATCCTGTGCTAAAAATCTCCCAAAGGTTTCCCTAACTTTTCAAACAGAAGGTCAAATTTGAAAGAGAGTAATCTGAGACCAGCTTGCATATGTCTAGTAAGATCCCAGCGTATCGTTTTCATACTCTCTGGCCCACCTCAGAAGGCCAATCTCCTTTCTTCTCACTTTTATCTTAACATTTGTTCTCCTCTCTTTGACTTTGTCTCTCTAAGCCCTCCTCCACGATATTTCCTTTCTGATGGTCAGCTTACCCTTACAAATTGTGCCAATGGAAATTTAATCTCATCTACTTCACAAACAATTTTCTGTACTACAGTCCATGATGTCTATTCCAAATTCTTCTTTATCTCCAGCATCAATTTTAACTTTATACCTTCACTTTCCTCACATAGAATTCTTGTCCTTCAAATTGTCTTTTCCCTCCCTCACTCTCTACCCCCTACAAAAAACTTGTACACAATAGTTGTAGAATCAACACTGCTGGATTTAAATCACCATATTACTCAAAAGTCTGGACCTGATAGAAGTCACAGACAGGAATGGCATTTGCTTTTATTGAAGACCAAAAATGGAAAATTATAACTTGAAGAGAGTTATTTTTTAAGACCCCTTCAAGGAATTGTTACCATGAATTCTCACTGTTCATTCACTTGCACAAATTTGTATAGCTGTTGCTTTATCAACATAAGCATATGTTGAAACATGGGTTGCTTTGTTTATTTATATGCACATTTGTTTGTTTATGGGCTTTTGGGAGAATGACATTATGCATTTCAACCATTAGCGTGCCAGATGACCTTGTACAAGTCCTTTAAACTATCTGGACCTTGATTTCTATATTTGATTGGAGAAAAAAAGTGATTATAAGATTCCTGAAATCACTTTCAGCTGGGCAGGTATATTTCTTATTTGTTTCACAGAGTTGTTCAGCAATCTGTGCTTTACTTTCTATCTGTCTTTCCTCCACTTTTGTTCAAGTTTCCATCCCTCTGTATCCACACCTCTGTGACTCTCAGGGCCTGTGACGCAGCCCTAGCTCAGAAGTTAATACTGACTGTTCTAAATAATCGCAGTGCTTTGCTTCTCTTTATGGATTCAGCAATGTGCATGTGACCCTGTGAGATAGCTTGCTGAAGGGCTTCTGAGTAAGGTTAAATCACTCCAGAAATAAAATTCTAGAAAAAGAATAGTCATTTTGCCCCTAAGGCCCCCAATTATCACATATTTAGATATGGTACTTGGATCATCTATGGCTTTCTTGGAACAGTGATGAAAACTGGCTGAAGGGAAAATGCACACATTGATGATGATAGAGAAAGACAAAGGAACAACATGACATAATTGAGCTGCTGAATCAATACATCATAAAATCAGCCTGTGGCTGGTGTCGCTAATTCTTCCTTCCTCCAGTGTCTACTCTTCTCTCTTCATTTTAGTAATAGAATTGCCTTTAGTTTTATTAGACCAACCATTTTCACAGGTAGGTATGGCCCTGAGAATAAGCCCTTGGAAACAGAATGTGAAAAGAATTGACATATTTAACGTTCATGTTTTTACCTTAAAAGGAAATTGTTTTGCACTTCTTCTTGTATCTCTCTTTTCTATGGGCTAGAACATAGAGAGGGGGCAATAAGCCAGAAATAAATAGATCATGACAATATCATAGGGTATGCTGGAGTAATGAGATAGAAACAACTATGTTTTAGTATGATTTGTTGACAGACTCACCTACCTACCCTGAATGGCCCACGTATGTATGGTCTATTTCTTGAAAACAGGTATCTTATCTTGCCTAACCGCTGTTATTTGGGGGTCTCTTTTTAACAGCAACTTAACCTATAGCCCTAGAACATGCTATCCTTCAACAGGATTCCTTGCTTGCTTTGCAAGATAATATATTCCCTTTTCATTTAGGTCAATTTGAATAATGAACTCTGTTACTACCTGGAAAAGTCTTTCTAACTGGTACAGTCAAATTTTACATCTGTGGTCTGTCTGTGGACAAAAGGGAAAAAAGCCTTTACAAGAGAACTAGTGAAAATTAATGTCTAGGGCATTTTAAGATGCATTTAATTCAAATGTGCTCAGGAATTGAAAATTAAAAAGCATTAGGCTCACATTTTTTAGATTTTCTAAACGTTTGCAGGCCCTCATGAATAATGGAAATGAGATCGAGTGTCCGTAAATGTAGTAGAAAACTAGGAATAATTTAGGAAAACCTGAACAACTCTTCAAAGGGGTAAGTAATGTGGGAAAGACATTATGATTTGGAAGTCAAGATCCAGAGATTATAGGAGTCCTTTGACTCATTGATGAGACAACCTAATGAGACGTGTGAAGCAACCAAACTAAAATTGTCAAGATAAGGGCCAATTGGCTCTTCCCAGTGATGGAAGTGTAGCTATGTGCTGTCACCTGTTGTGATGGAGAACAATCTCGGGGGCTCCTTTTTATGACCTTTAAAATAAGATGACCTCTAAGACACTTTCCCTCTGTGAGTATCTGGTGCTTTATAAATGTGGAGGGGGCTCCCTTTCCCCTTGAGCTACTCCTTCAGCAAACTGAAAACTTCAGGGTTGGTTGTACCACACAGCAGTCACTTACTGATTGTGAGAAAAGAGACTTTGTCAGTGATCAGTCTGTCCACATGGCATGGACTGAGATAACGGCAGATGCACCACATATGGAGAACCGGAATCCATTTAATTAAGAGCGGAGATATGAACGCGTGATGATGCCGTTAATTAAGTACCACTATAGAGTTCGCACACAACATAAAAAGGAAAGTAAAGACAGTTTCTGATTAGAAGTTGAACCAATGGTAGGAAGTGGTAAAAATAGATTAAATCATGTTGTAGCAAACACACATGCCCATGAACATGTACACACGCAACAAACACACACACAACACAATTCCATCCTAAATGCTCAGAGTCTAACTTTCTTAATCTGCTGGGCTACAAAATTCCAAAATTCTACAAGCAGAAATTGTTTGTTCTGTTTGTTTTCTACTCTGTTCACCTTAAACTTTCAGGCAATCATATTACATGTACCATCATGTATCCAAAATGTGAACAAAACTATATGCATATCCCAACATGTCTGAAAATTTTAATATTAAAATGGCAAGCATCTGAATGCTGAATATTTTCCAGAAATTTGAGAGTTTTATCTGTACTGTCTAATGTAATAAGCCTAATGTTATCACCATTATTTAATATATAAAGAAAATGAGTTCCAAACAGTTTGAAGTATATTACCCACGGTTATACAAGGGTAATATACAGTTACAAATGGTGATCCAGAAGTCAAACCCAAATAAACTGTTCTCATACGTTAGCTCTTAACTTGAACCTACTAGTTAATGCAATGTCATGCACTTATTAATAAACATCAGCATTAACCAATTGAGATAACATCACTACATTAGCATTACTCACGTTAACTAAAGAGAGAGAAAATATCACCTTATGCTTAACACCTCTGTAATTTTAAAAATCTACTAAATTAAAATGAAAAAGAATACTCCAAAATGTTAACAACAATTGTGATAAAATATTATGGATTATTTTTTATATATTCCTCTGATTTCATGGAATATGCAGATAACAAATTTTTAAAACTTCTTCTTGTTAAATACTTTCAAACTTACAGGGCAGTTACAAAAATAATGCAAACCCAATACAAAGAATTCAAACATACTGCTATCCTCCAGATACCCAGAGCCACCAATTTTAGCGTTTTGCTACACTTGCCATACCATTTTCTCTATCCATCTGTCTTTCAATCCATCCATCTATCGATCGATCGATCTATCTATCTGCCTATCAATTTATCCATCCATATTCTGAATATTGGAGAGTAGGTTGTATACATCATGCTGCTTGAACACTTAATGCTTCCATGTACATTTGCTAAGAACAGGATATACAAGTGTATAATCACCTTATGTGTAGTTATCAAGTTCAAGAAATTTAATATTGATATAAAACTTAGTCTATATTCTATTTTTTCATATGTCCCAAAAATGTTCTTTTAAGCCTTTTCTTCTACCTTGATAGATTCTTCCAGGATCACATATTGCATTTCATTGTCATTGTCTCTTTAGTTACTCAGTCTTTTATATTGTGAGAACATGTATACAAGATAAACTTTCTCATCTCAATCACTATCAAGCCTACCATTCAGTGGAATACTCATATTTACAAGGTTGCAGTACCCTCTTCACCTTCCATTACTAAGACTGTCCCATCTTCCCAAATAGAAACCCTAAACCCATTATGTGTTAACTCCCCATTTGCTCTGCTCCCTGCCCCTGGCAACCTATACTCATATTTCTGTCTCTATGAGATATCATATTCTCTGTTATTTTCTTTGTAGTCACCAATGAACTTAAATTTAATGTCCCAAATCTCTAACACTCTCGTTTGCTGAGATAGCAACTTAATTTCAATGGTATATACAAAATATGTTTCTATATCCCTTCATCCCACCACCTTTATGTAGTTCTTGTCACAAATTACATGCTTATACAATAGGAGTCCAAAACCACTGATTTATCATTAAATTTTATGCATTTGCCTTTCAGATCCTGTAGAAACAATAAGTGAAGTTACAAGCCAAATATACAATTGTAATGGATTTACCCTTGCTGGAGATTCTTATTTTTCATGTGACTTTAACTAATCATCTACTGTCCTTTTCTTCCAACTAGAATAACTATTTTTAGCATCTCTTGTAAGGCATGTCTAGTGATGATGAACTCCCTCAACCTTTTGTTTATCTAAGAATGTCTTCATCTTCCCCTCATTTTTGAAAGACAGTTTTGTACAACATGGAAATCTTGATTGGCTATTTTTTGCTTTCAGCAAAAAAAAATCTGTCATCCCTCTGCCTTCTTGCCTCCCTGGTTTCTGATGAGAAATCAGCATATAATCTTTGAGTTTGTGTGACATGTTGCTTCTCTCTTGTGGCTTTCAGAACTCCCTTTTTATCTTTGGCATTCCACAGTTTGATTATAATATTGGGCAACATGTGTCTATTGGGTTTATCCTCTTTGGGAGTTTGTTGAGCATCTTGAATGTGTACATCCATGTCCTTCATTAACTTTGGAAAATTTTCAACAATTATGTCTTTGAATATTTTCTCTTCCTCTTTCTCTATTTATTTTCCTAATGGGACTCCCACACTGTGTGTATTGGTACATTTGATGGTTCTCCACAGGTTCTTCAATCTCTCTTCACTTTCCTTCATTCTTTCTTCTTTCTGCCCCTCAGATGGGACGATTCCAATTGTCTTAACTTCAGGTTCACTATTCTTTCTTCTTCCAGCTTCATTCTGCTGCTGAACCTCTCTAGAGAATCTTCAATTTATGTTACTCTGGTCTTCAGCTCTGTTTAGTTTCTTTTCTTTTAATTTCCATTTCTCTATTAATATTTTCTTTAGTGTTAATTTATTGCTTTCCTGATTCCCATTAGTTCTTTTTCTCTGTTTTCCTTTAGTTCTTAAGACCATTCATGTCTGCTCCTCCTCATTGATGGTTACTATATTAGTCAGCCAAAGGGATGCAGATGCAAAATACCAGAAATATGTTGGCTTTTATAAAGGATATTTATTTGGGGTAGAAGATTATAGCTACAAGCCCCTAAAGAGTCCAACTCAAACCTACTTCCCCACCAAAGTCTGTTGCACGTGTTGGAGCAAGATGGCTTCTGGCATCTGCAAAGGTCCAGCCTCCCTCTTTCTCTTAAGGTTCATGGTCCCAGCTTCTTCCAATATCAGCTGTAGGCTGAGATAAGTCTCATCTCTCTCCCAGGGCTCATTTAACTCAGGCTCAGCTGCTCTGTTTGCTCCACAAGGTCACCTGTAGACTATTAGGCTTTCCCTTCCCCGGGCCTCTGCCATGTCTATGGAGCTGTCTCTATTCCTCTATGTTCTTCTCCTTCATGTTTGCTTCCTGGGGTTCCAGCTCAAAAACTCCAATTAACTCCTCTGCCTTGTCCTTTCCTCTGTGAGAAAGGGGGAGGGGACTCGACATCCCACTGACATAGCCCAATCAAAACCCTAATCACAACTCAATCAAGTAAAAGTAAAACCTCTGAATCCAATACAATCTAATGTACCCAGAGTAACAAACCAAGTTACAATCATAATCTAATATCTATTTTTGGAATTCATGAACAATACCAAACTGTTACAGTTATTAATGCTTTAATTTTCTCCTTTACCTTTATTTCTTGTTTCTTTCCATGATTTGTAATCTTTTGTTGAATCCTGGACATTTTTATATTTTAATGTGTTATCACTGGAATTTAGGCTCTGAGGCATCCCATTAGTATTATACAGTTAGGATATCCTTGAATGCAAAGAGCTAACAGGAGACGAAGAGGACCTGTGTGAGTACACTCTTTCAGAATTTATTCATCCATTGAGTTTGGAGAATAGCTAAGAGCCGAAGTGTAGGGTCCTTCCTGATCCTTTCTGCATATGTGCCTTGTCTTGGGTATGCGCATGTGACCCTAGGAGTCACTGTTTTCATGTCTTAGTGAGTCCCTTAGGCCACCCCCAGACAACTGGGCCAAACATACCTGCTCTCAGTATGTGTGTGGGGTTTATTCTGCTCCCTTCAGAACTGGGACCAGGGCTCTGCCCTGGGAGCACAGGCTGGCTCTATACTGAGCTGGTGAGGAATTGGGGAGGGGACAGCCAGGGTACCAAGAGACCCTACCACTTTTAAAGTTGCTTTTTTCTTGATGTGGCACTCCCCTGTTACTGCAGCCCCCTAATTGTTTTCTGGAGCCTCAAGAAAGATGATTCCCCCAGTTCCTCATGGCTACTCAAAACCACTGTGGGGGGATGGAGCCCTAAAGCATCTCACATCACCATCTTGATCAGGTCATATACCAATTCTATCATTCCAAAATGAATATAAATGTCAGACTGTAAATTTTTGGACAGTGAAAATTTATGAGCCACACAAATATGCCCCATATCATGGAAGCAAGGTAATGTAGTGAAAGAGATGGTTGTTAAATGAAAAGAATTAATGCCATCCAAATAGTACAGGAGGAACTGTTACAAGAGGAATGGAAATAATGACAAACTAAAGACAAAGTGAAATAAGGACAAAATAAGAGTTACTCAATGGAGTTTTAAATTTTTTTAATTTTTGCTTTTAGACTGTTTTGTAAAGAATGTATGAACCTCAAGTAAGAGGAAACTTCCTAAAGTTTGGTAATATGCAAAATGCAAAAAATAATTATAGAAAGGGAAGAAAGAGAAGTTAATGAAAATTGGAGTAAAGTAAGTGAGGTTATCTTAAACATTTCTTCTCTGAAAATAACCTAAATGTTAGAATATTAGAAAATAATAATCATCTTAAAAGATTTGAATATTTGGAAAGATAGGGACTAAACTGAAGCACTAAAGCACAAGGCCATTTTCAGCTTAGTGGCATTTGCCAATATCATACTCTTGAGATTTGGTGTACCATCCTTACAGAGTAATAAATACCAAACTCAAGACCAGTTTCACCAAAGGTAAAAGACTTATTTATATACCTTCCTTCACATTAAGTTGGAATTTCTGGGATGGACAAACTTAAATATGCCCCTCCTCATTCCCTAACAAAAAGGCAATTATCTTAGTTTGTCAGGCTTCTATGTTAAATACCACACAATGAATTGGCTTAAACAATAAGAAATTATTGGCTCATGGTTTCAGAGAACAGAAGCCCAAGTCAAGTTCAAGTTGTTAACTAGAAGGCTTGCTTCTTCCTAGGGCTGATAGCATTTGGGATGGCCAGTAATCCTTGGGTTGCTTGATTTTCACATCACATAGTGATGCGCTCTCATTTCTCTTCCAGGTTCTCACTAACTTCAGCTTCTGGCTCCACTCCATGGTTTGCTCTGACTATGTCTGAATTTCTTCCGCTTATAAAGGACCCCAGTAATCTATATTAAGACTCAAACTCATTCAATTGAGCCACACCTTAACCTTAAGAGAAACTATTTATAATTGGTTCGCATCCACAGGAATGAGGATCAAGCCTGAGAACATATCAAAATTGGGGTACATAATTAAATCCACCACAACAACCAATGAAGTTTGTGTGGGATGTGGTGGGAGATGTGGGAGGTGGGCAACATGGGAATCCCAGTGGGTTCCGTGTAATATTTTAGGTAATCTAAGCACCTCTTAAAATATATGTATATATATATATATAAAAATAACATTTTTGTAAGCAAATACACATATATGCATATATATTTATATATCATTTTGAGAATTTTGATTTTTACCCATAATAAAAAAAAAAAAAAAAAAAAAAGAATATTTTAGTTGTGAGGCTAGAAAAAAGTGAGAGAAAATAATAAAATGTCTAAAAAATTTTGGCCACAGCATGGCTTCCCATAGGTCTATATTTAATCTGGGTAGACCAGAGAACCGCAAGTCATAACTTGTCTTTAAGTAATCACCAAATGGCAATTCCCCCAAACATCTGGAAGAATCAAACACCCATTTCTCTGTAAAAAGCCCTGTCTATTCCAGGCCTCAGGAAACTGGCACAATTGTTCAGGGGCAAAGACTACCACACAACGGTAACCAGCTACAAAAGGAAAGAAGACAGAGAGAAGACAATAACACACAGAATTTTAAATATTGAAAATCATCAGACCAACATAAAATAAAGCAAAAAAAAATGCTTATTACATTTACACAAGTAGACAACAAGCTTGAAAATATGTGAAGGAAAGAAGAAAATATAAGAGGTGACATAGAACATAGAAATTCTAGAAATGAAAAAAGTAACCAAATTTACCAACTCAATGCACATGTTTGGTCATATATCAAAGCAGAAAAGGTAATTAGTGAAATGGACTATATATAGGTTGGAAAAAAATGTATGGAATTGAGCATTGTAGCGTTTGATATTATTTAAGATTTCCAAAAAAGATATTTGATTCTGTTTGGAAACTGGTCTTTTCCTCTGGGCATGATATCCTTGATTGTATTAGATTCAGCTGAGATGGCTTTGATTAAATTATGTTAAGAGTAGGGCTTTGATTTGACCACATCATTCTGATAATTCAATTTGAATCCCCATCCCCTGTGTGGACTGTATAAATGGAAACTCAATCAGGATCACAGTAGTAGATACACAGAGAAGATATATAGAGGAAGAGAGACAGCTCCATAGACATGGCAGAGGCCCCAGGAAGAGAGATGAGCTATTTGCCTGATAGTTTACAGCTGACCTTGTGAAGAGACCAGAGAAGCTGAGCCTGGAAAGAAATGAGTCCTGGAAAGAGAGATGAGCCCTATGCCAACCTACAGCTGAGATCAGAAGAAGCTGAACCCATGGAGCCTTAAGAGGGAAGAGGAAGGCTGAACCCTTGCAGATATTGCCCACCATCTTGCTAACTAATACAAGCATGGAAAGACAAAACATGAAAACTCAAAGAGAAGTTAAGAATTATAGAAAATAAAGCAAAAACAGTTGAATAATCCTAGAAGGAAAGGAGAGAATACAAAGGTGTGAGTGGGGGCAGATACTGAGGAGACTATGGCTATTAATTTTCCAGAACTAATGAAAGATGTCAATCATCAGTTTCAAGAATTTTCTGCCACAATATTCCCAAGCAAGATTATTCAAAATAAATCCACAACATGATGAATAACAGTGAATGTGCAAAAAAACCACAAAAACCAAAAAGTAAATCTTAAAAGGAACAGGAGAAAAATGAAACTCCACTTTCCAAGAAGCAGAACATTGATATCAAACCTCTCAATAGAAATAATGAAAGCCTAAGTATAATTTTATTTTTGATGAAAAAGCAATTTAACAAGCAAAACAAAAAGCAGTAGCCCACTTTGAATTCAATTCTTATAAAAATTTTCTTCAGGAATAAAGAAGAAATCATGGTATTTCAGACATACACAAGAAAGGGAGTTCTCCATCTTCAGGCTTACACTAAAGAGAATTTTAAGGATGCACATCAGTCAGGCAGAAAATGATCCCAAATGGAAAGAGTTTCCAATGGAATAAAGAGAAGAGTATTATTGTGTATATAAACATTAACCATATACAACAAAAACAATATTTTGTGGTACATAAAAGAGGAAAATAATGACCTTTGCCATTAGAATTTGATAAGTTAAGGATGCATGTTCAATTTCTAGGGTAGTTATTAAAGGTACAGAATTGGAGTGTGCTACTACCACACTAGTATTGGGGAAAACTGATTAAAACCTTTCTCAATCACCAAAAATCAGATAAGAGAGAGAGAGAGGGAAACATATATGAAATAAATAGGAAGGACAAAATACCCAAATAGATTCAGTCACATTAACTGAAATGTACAAGCTCTTCTGATTAGAGGAAAAGAATAACAGTAGAAAAAAGGCATACCAAACAAACAAAAAATAGGGTGTTTAATCACCATCATAACCTCATCAAAGGAAATTATAAAGCAAAATCTTCAAGCAGAAGGAAAGAAATTCTAGATAGGAGGTCTTAGATACAAAAAGAAATGAAGAAGAAAGAATGCTCTAAATATGTTAACAAATATAAGCAAATATTGAATATATAAAACACTAATAACCATCTGTAACTTAGCTGAATGAGCAATTAAACAAGAACAATACATTAACACAATAGACTATAGTAAAATATAAGTAGAAGACAAGGGGTGGTAAAATGTCATTAAAGTGTTCCAATTCCATGATATTAGCTGGGAGGGACTATTCCTTCACTGACCATTTCTGACACATTCAGGTGAGGACTCCTTTCATACCTCTTGCCTTTGTACTATTCCTTCAGTCTGGGTTATCCTTCATTCCTCTTTATCTCTAATTATTAAAGATAATAATAGCATCATTATTAATAAGGCTGAACTTGTGTAGTAGTTTGGTATTATTTATGAATTCCAAAAATAGATACTGGATTATGTTTGCAAACTGGCCAGTTTGCATACTAGATTGTGCAACATTTCACTTTTACTTGATTAAATAATGATTAAGGCTTTGATTGGGCCACATTAGTAGGACCAAAGGGGTGGGGACTCACAGATAAAACTACACGGCAGAGCAGAGGAGTTGGTTGGAGATTTGATGCTGGAGCTTTGATTTGGAGCCTGGGGAAGTAAAGACATGGAGAAGGAGGACACGAGGGAGGTTTGACCTGGAGCCCAGGAAATAAGCACACAGAAGAGCAGAGGAGCTGAGCCTGGAGAGAATTGAGGCCTGGGGAGAGAGACAGAGCTGATTGCCTGATAGTCTACAGCTGGCCTTGTGGAGATAGCAGAGCAGCTGAGCCTGGAGAGAGCCATGGCCTGCAAAGAGAGGAACCCAGGAAGCCTGAACTCTTGGCAGACATTGGCAGCCATCCTGCTCCAAAACGTGGCAACAGATTTTAGTGAGGGAAGTAACTCAATGTTTTATGGCCTGGTAACTCTAGGCTTCTACCCCAAATAAATACTTTATAAAAGTCAACCAATTTCTGGTATTTTGCATCAGCACCCCTTTGGCTGACTAATACAACTTGGATGCCATATATTTCAAAATTGTCCAAAATGTCCCTCTTCCCCACTCCAATAATTCAATGTGTTAAATTCTGTTTAAACACAGATTGTTCCTGTCTTATACTGTTTGCAAGAGCTGTTGTCGATTTATGTTAATATTCCTAAAAATGCTTAATATTTTCCCTATATATGGTAGAGGTGAATATATCCATGTACACATATATGCATACACACGAACAAACAAATCCTTGGTCCAAATATGTTTCGGTAGCATAAGCAAGCATCAGTGATTCCTGTTAGCTGCTTTATCATCGTCTCCCCAGGTAAAAGCGCACACCTAAGTATCTGTATTTTAAAGGTATATACCCAAATCTTTTCTGAACTTTACTGATTACACAACATGTAGCAAGTACTAATATGGCACTGACACTGTTTTTATATAGGGTTTCAAAAAACAAACAGGTTTTAGGAGTTCAAAAAGTACAAGTCAGGAAATATAGAAAGCTAGAACTTGCTGTCTTCTAACTAAACTTTTTGGAACCCTAAATAATAGGTTTTATGTTGGATTTTTTTCAAATGAGTGCTTACGTTAGCTATTGTTTAATTCGATGTGCTTGCTTATTCCTAATGGAAATTTAGAAAATGCCCATTCATTTTTTCTGTGTAATGACTTAGTCTTTTTAACTTCTGAATAGAGGCTAAAGAGAATAAAAGAACACTAAAATCTCAAAACCATAAACAGAAGTTCTAACTATAAGTCAAATGTAATTATTCAAACACTGAATCCCAACTAATGAGGTAATATGGAATAATACACCTGGTTCTTTCAATCTAATCCTTAAAGAAGATTGTTAATGAGAAAAATACAATAAAAATTAACCAAAATGAGAGTGACTTAAGAATTTCCTACAGGCTTTATTAAAGAATGATTTTCTGAAAAGGTCTGTAATCTTTGGAAAGGAGAAGCTAACAAAAGAAAGATATCTATTAAAGGTAAAAATAATTATGGAGGTAATTGGCAAAAGAGAAGATGAATGATAAATACCAAATCAATAGAATATAAAGCAATGAAATTTAAGAAGGACAGATCGTGAAAGTTTGTTTTTACTTCATGGAAAGTATTTCCTGGATGAACCATATTTTGAGTATAGTCACCAGAACAGAGTTTTCAGGAGATTCAAATATTAATTGGGTTATTACTTAGCTCAAAAATATATGTAACATAGTACACTTAGCAGTACAAGATAATGATTCAAGATGATCCTCTTAAGAATAGTTTCTTTCCAAATGAAACCTCCTAATATTAAAATATGGATTTCATTTGTAAATTGCTACTTCTTTGACATTCCCTATTTAAATACATCTTGAACCTCTTCCAAATTGTTCAACCTATACTGAGTCAGGAAATCAGAAAACATAGTGTTGTTTTGAATAAATCAGTGTTGAAAATGAAATGTTTATTTTATCCCTAATTTTTCATCCTGTTTTCTGCCTGTCACACATGCCTATAACATAGAAAATTGCCTGAGAAGCAGGAAAATGACTACTATAGCAAATAGCTTTTTGATCAATATTTTCAATTTTGCAAAACAGCATGCAATATAATGATAATAAATAATATTAACAATGATGATAATTATTATTCTCTTTTAATGATAATTATTATAATCTTTATCATTTTTAAATCAGATGCCTCCTTATCAGGTTCTAATTATTTTTTCTATCATCTTATCACCCTTTCTCCAAATTACTTTTCAAATTATTTTGTCATAAATTCTACAATGCCTTATTTATAGGTAAATGATGAAAAATATATGCTAGTAAGACTATTTTCTAAAAATTTCTTCCTTCAACTTTGCCACCATTAGTGGATAAGTGGTATATTTGGGGGCTCAGAAAACACAGGAAATTTAAATTTCTCCAGGGATAGGAAAACTAAAATTATCTCATTGGTAATCAAATATTAATAGATATTTCCCAATATATATTTGTAAAACATAAACCATGAAATGCTTAAAGGAAAACAAGTATTTTTGAAATTTTTCAAAGTCAGAGTCTTATACCTTGACTTAATGTTTCAGAAATCATAGGTTCTATAAGTTAGTCTTCTTCTTCAAATTTCAGGCTCTCGGCTTCTCCAGGTGCTCCTGGTGGTGTTGCACATGACACTGCTCATTATCCCATTGGTACCTGGATAACAGCTAAGTATTAAATATGACATCAACTGTTCCTATTTATTATATATAACAGTGCCCAAGCAAAATTTGAAGATTTATTTTTTCTTGACTCCTGAAGAATGAACCTGCACAAAGCTAACAAGAGCAACAAAAGCCATAACCATTTCAACAATCTTTTATTGAGCATTAATTGTATGCCAAATACTGTCATAATCTCTTCATGTATTTTTTCAATTTAATTTTATCTTTTTTTCATTTCTTCCTTCCTTTCCTCCGTCTATCTTTCTCTCCCTCTCCCCTCCCACCTCTTTCTCTCATTTCCTTCCTTCCTTCCTTCCTTCCTTCCTTCCTTCCTTCCTTCC
>JAKSZT010045139.1:0-16187 GCA_026826555.1 Tolypeutes matacus
AGCAGAAAGGATAACCAAAAGAGTAAGAAGAGAGACAAAAATAAGATGACATATGAAAACCAAAGAATAAAATGGAGGAAATAAATAATGTGTTTTCAGTAATATCATTGAATGTGGATGGATTAAATTCCCTAATCAAAAGATACAGGCTGACAGAATGGATGAAAAAACATGAGCCATCCATATGCTGCTTACAAGAAACTCACCTCAGATCCAAGGATAAAAACCGGCTGAAAGTAAAAGGTTGGAAAAAGATACTCCACACAAATAGTAAATAGAAAAGAGCAGGGGTAGCTATACTAATATCAGACAAAACAGACTTCAAATGCAAAAAAGTGATAAGAGATGCGGAAGGCCATTATATATTAGTAAAAGGGACGATCCACCAGGAAGATATAACAGTCATAAATATCTACGCACCTAACCAGGGTGCCCCAAAATATATGAGACAAACTGGCAAAACCGAAGGGAGAAATAGACATTTCTACAATAATCGTTGGAGACTTCAACACCCCTCTCACATCATTAGATAGAACAACTAGACAGAAGATCAACAAGGAAACAGAGAACTTGAACAATATGATAAACAAGTTAGACCTAACAGACATATACAGAACACTGCATCCAAACTCAGCAGATTATACATTCTTCTCAAGTGCCCATGGCTCTTTCTCCAGGATAGACCACATGTTAGGTTACAATACAGCTCTCAATAAATATAAAAAGATTGAAAATATACAAAGCACCTTCTCAGATCATAATGGATCAAACTAGAAATCAATGACAGACAGGAAAAAAGTAAATTTGCAAAAGTGTGGAGACTGAACAACACACTCCTAAATATTCAGTGGGTCAAAGAAGAAATTGCAAGTGAAATCAGTAAATATATTGAGACAAATGAAAATGAGAACACAACGTATCAAAACTTATGGGATACAGAGAAGGCCGTCTTGAGAGGGAAATTTATGGCCCTAAATGCCTATATTAAAAAAACAATAAATGGGAAGCGGCTGTGGCTCAATCAGTAGGGCTCCCGTTTACCATATGGGAGGCCCTGGGTTCGGTTCCCGGGGCCTCCTGGTGAAGGCAAGCCCGCCCGCACAGCGTGGTTAGCTGACCCAGCGAGCACAAGCAGCAAAGGGGGGGATAAATGAATAAATAAATAAAATCTTTAAAAAAAAAAAAAAAGAAAAAAACAATAAAGAGCTAAACTCAAAGATTTAACTGAACAACTTGAGAAACTAGAACAAGAACAGCAAACCAATCCCAAAGCAAAACGAAGGAAAGAAATAAAGATTAGAGCAGAAATAAATGAAAATGAGAATAGAAAAACAATAGAGAAAATCAACAAAACCAGAAGCTGGTTCTTTGAGAAGATCAATAAAATTGACAAACCCCTCGCTAGACTAACAAAGAAAAAAAGAGAGAAGATGCAAATAAATACAATCAGAAATGAAAGGGGGGAAATTACAAATGACCTCACAGAAATAAAAGGAATCATAAGAGGATATTATGAGAAACTATATGCCAACAAACTAGACAACCTGGATGAAATGGACAAATTTCTAGAAACTCATAACCAACCTACACTGACACAACAAGAAATACAAGAACTTAACAAACCAATCACAATTAAGGAGATTGAATCTGTCATCAAAAATCTCCCAGCAAAGAAAAGTCCAAGACCAGATGGCTTCACAGGTGAATTCTACCAAGCATTTCAAAAAGAATTAACACCAATCCTGTTTAAACTCTTCCAAAAAATTGAAGAGGACAGAAAATTACCCAACATATTTTATGAAGCCAACATCACCCTAATACCAAAGCCAGATAAAGATTCCACAAGAAAAGAAAATTACAGACCAATCTCTCTAATGAACATAGATGCAAAAATTCTCAACAAAATACTTGCAAATCAAATCCAACAGCATATCAAAAGACTTATACATCACGACCAAGTGGGATTTATTCCTGGTATGCAAGGCTGGATTAGCATAAGAAAATCAATCAATGTAATACACCACATTAACAAATTGAAGGAAAAAAAAACACATGATCATCTCAATAGATGCAGAAAAGGCATTCAACAAAATCCAACATCCTTTTTTGATAAAAATACTTCAAAAGATAGGAATAAAAGGAAAATTCCTCAATATGATAAAAAGCATATATGAAAAACCCACAGCCAACATCATACTCAATAGAGAAAGGTTGAAAGCTTTCCCTCTAAGATCAGGAACAAGACAAGGATGCCCACTGTCACCATTGTTATTCAACATTGTACTAGAAGTTCTAGCTAGGGCAATTAGACAGACAAAAAAATTAAAGGCGTCCAAATAGGAAAAGAGGAAGTAAAATTCTATTTGCGGATGACATGATCCTGTATTTAGAAAATCCTGAAGTATCCACAACAAAGCTACTTGAGCTAATAAATGAGTTCAGCAAAGTGGCAGGATACAAGACCAACATGCAAAAATCAGTAATGTTTTTGTACACTAGTACTGAACAACCTGAGGAGGAAATCAGGGGGAGAATTCCATTTTCAATAGCAACAAAAAGACTCAAGTACCTAGGAGTTAATGTAACCAAGGAAGTACAGGACCTATATGCAGAAAACTACAAAACAATGCTAAAAGAAATTTTAAAAGACCTAAACAAATGGAAAGACATTCCGTGTTCATGGATTGGAAGAATAAATATCGTGAAGATGTCAACCTTGCCCAAATGATTTGTAGGTTCAATGCAAGACCAATCAAAATCCCAACAGCTTACTTTACAGAATCAGAGAAGGTAATCACCAAATTCATCTGGAAGGGTAAGTGCACCCGAATAGCCAAAAGCATTCTAAAATAGAAGAGCAATGTGGGAGGAATTTCACTGCCTGACCTTGAAACATATTACAAAGCTACAGTGGTCAAAACAGCATGGTACTGGCATAAAGATAGACATATCGATCAGTGGAATAGAATTGAGAATCCAGAAATATACCTTCACCTATACAGTCAACTGGTTTTTGACAAACCTACCAAGCCCACGCTAAGGGGAAAAAACAGTCTCTTCAACAAATGATGTTGGGAGAACTGGATATCTATAACCAAAAGAATGAAAGAGGACCGCTCTCTCACCCCCTATACAAGAATCAACTCAAAATGGATCAAAGATCTAAATATAAAAGCCAGGACCATAAAACTACTAGAAGAAAATGTAGAGAAACATCTTTAAGACCTTGTAGTAGGTGGTGGTTTCTTGGACCTTACACCCAAAGCACGTGCAACAAAAGAAAAAACAGATAAATGGGACTTCCTCAAAATTCAACACTTTTGCACCTCACAGGACTTTGTCAGAAGGGTGAAAAGGCAGCCGACTCAATGGGAAAAAATATTTGGAAATCACATATCTGATAAGGGTTTAATATCCAGGATATATAAAGAGATGTTACAACTCAAGAATAAAAAGACAAACGACCCAATTAAAAAATGGGCCAAAGACTTGAATAGACATTTCCCTGAAGAAGAAATACAAATGGCAAAAAAAACACACGAAGAAATGCTCAACATCACTCATGATTAGGGAAATGCAAATCAAAACTACAATGAGATATCATTTCACACCTATCAGAATGGCCACCATTAAAAAGACAGAGAAATACAAGTGTTGGAGAGGATGTGGAGAGATAGGAGCACTTGGTGGGAATGCAGGATGGTACAACCACTATGGAGGACTGTTTGGCAGTTCCTAAAGAAGTTGAATATAGACTTGCCACGTGACCCTGCAATGCCACTACTGGGTATATACCCAGAAGAACTGAGAGCAGTGACACGAACAGACATCTGCACACCGATGTTCATAGCCACATTCTTCACCATTGCCAAAAGCTGGAAACAACCCAGGTGTCCATCAACAGATGAATGGATAAACAAACTGTGGTGTATGCACACAATGGAATATTATGCAGCTGTAAGAAGAAATGAAGTCATAAAGCATATGGCAACATGGATGAACCTGGAGGACATTATGTTGAGTGAAGCAAGCCAGACACAAAAGGACAAATACTGTATGAATGCGTTACTATGAACCAAATATATTGTGTAATATATTGTTTGATTTTAAAAAAAAATTTATATGTATCCATTACATTTAATTGAGAAATGTATATACTTATTCATCTGTGTTTACTTTTTAGTTTTTAATTGTTTATATTTTCAATTATTAAATGTACAAAATAAAGTTAAAAAAAAAAAAGAAAGTAAATAAATCTTGAAAGAAAAAAAAAAAGAAGACACTGGTGAGCATAAAAATACAATTTGAAAGCCTGCAAAGAAAAGTAACAGAGCTCATGAGAATGAAAGGCATGATGGATAAGATTAAAAATACATTAGAGGGAAGCGGATGTGGCTCACTCGATAAGGCTCCCGTTTACCATATGGGAGGCCCCGGGTTCGATTCCTGGGGCCTCATGGTGAAGGCAAGCCGGCCCACACAGAGCGGTGAGCTGACGCAGCAAGACGACCCAACAAAGGGAGACAAGCAGACACAGAAAAACGCACAGCAAATGGACACAGCAAGCACAAGCAGGAAAGGGGGGATAAATAAATAAATAAAAATCTTAAAAAAAAAAAAAAATACATTAGAGGGAAGCAGATGTGGCTCAAGCGATTGGGCTCCCGTCTACCATATAGAAGGCCCAGGGTTTGATTCCTGGGGCCTCCTGGTGAAGGCAAGCTGGCCTGCACAGGAGTGCCAACCCACACAAGAGTGCTGGCCTGTACAGCAAGGTGGCGCAGCAAGATGACGCAACAAAAAGAGACACAGAGGAGAGACAATAAGAGATGCAGCAGACCAGGGAGCTGAGGTGGTGCAAGAGATTGAAAGCCTCTCTCCCACTCTGGAAGGTCCCAGGATTGGTTCCCAGTGCTGCCTAAAGAAAAGACAAGCAGACACAGAAGAACACACAGAGAGCAGACAGCGAGCGCAAAAGAATGAGGGGGGCGAGTACAAATAAATAAATAAATCTTTAAAAAAACACATTAGAGGCACAGAGCAGGAGATTTGGATTGATCAAAGACAGAATTAGTGATATCAAGGACAAAATATCTGAACTTGAAAAGACAGAACTGAAAGAGAAAAGAATGGAAAAAATGGAACAGGATCTCAGGAAATTAAATGAAAATGTGAAACACACAAACATATGTGTTATTAGTGTCCCAGAAGGGGTGAAGAATGGAAAAAGGGCAGAAAGAATATTTGAGGAAATAATGACCAAAAACTTCTCAACCTTTATTAAAGACATAAATATGAATATCCAAGAAGGACAACACACCTCAAACAATAAATCTGAATAAACCTACTCTAAGACACCTACTATTCAGAATGACAAATATCAGAGGTAAGGAGAGGATTCTGAAAGCAGCAAGGGAAAAGCAGAGCATCACATACAAGGGAACCTCGATAAGATTAAGTGCCGACCTCTCATCAGAAACCATGGAAGTGAGAAGACAGTGGTATGACATATTTAAGGTACTGAAAGAAAAACGGCCAGCCAAGAATTCTGTACTCAGCAAAACTGTCCTTCAAAAATGAGGATGAGTTTTAAAAGTCTTCACAGACAAAACATAGAGAGTATGTTACCAAAAGACCAGAATTAAAAGAGATACTAAAGGGAGTGGGTGTAGCTCAGTGGCTGAGCATCTGCTTCCTATGTATGAGGACCCAGGTTCATTCCCCAGTACCCCCCCCCAAAAAAAAAGAGAGCGAGAGATACTTAAGGGAGTGCTGCAGCTTGAAAGGGAAAAAAAGAGGATGAGAGACTTGGAGGACAGTGTAGAAATGAAGATTATTAGGAAGGGTAAATTAAAGGGCAAAAAGACAGGTGGAAGTCAAAGGACAAAATGGATGATGTAATGCCTTTACAGTAATAACATTGAAAGTTAAGGGATTGAACTCCCTGTTGCAGTCTGGCAGTTTGATGTATTTATGAATTCCAAAAATAGATATTGGATTATGCTTGTAAACTGGTCTGCTAATCTGGGCATGATTAAGTTATGATTAGGGTGGTGACTGGGCCACGGCAGTAGGGCATTGAGCCCCACCCCTTGGTGGGTGGGGGAATCAAATATAAAAGGCATGGCAAAAGACAAAGAAGTTTTGATGTTGGGGTTCTGGTAAAGAAGGAGAGAGACGAGCCGTTCGCCTGAGAGTTCACAGCTGGCCTTGTGGAGAGAGGCAAAGCCCAGAGAGCCTCCTAGCCTACAGCTGACCTTGTGGAGGAACCAGAGGAGCTGAGCCCGGAGAGAGACGCAGCCCCGGGAAGAGAGGAACCCAGGAAGCCTGAACCCTGGCAAACGTCGGCATCCGTCTTGCTCCAACACGTGGCAATGGACTGTGGTGAGGGAAGAAACTTATGCTTTATGGCCTGGTAACTGTGGACTTCTACCCCAAATAAATACCCTTTATAAAGACCAGCTGATTTCTGGTATTTTGCATTAGCACCCCTTAGGCTGATTAATACACTCCCCAATCAAAAGACAGAGACTGAGAGAATGGATTAAAAAATATGAGCCATCTATATGCTGTCTACAAGAGACTCACCTCAGATGTAAGGACACAATCAGGTTGAAAGTGAAAGGTTGGAAAAAGACATTCCACATAAATAGTAACCAAAAAGGATCTGGAGTAGCGATACTAATATCGGACAAAATAGATTTTTTTAACTAATCAATTTTATTGGTGCATATTAATAAAGCATAAATCCATCCAAACTGTACAATCGATGAGATTAGGTATAATCACATAGTTGCACATACATCACTTCATTTTTCCAACATTTTCATTATTCCAATAATAATAGAATCAAACAAACAAAAAAAGCTTATCACCTCTCAATCTCTCTGTGCTTCCCCTGCCATACATAGCTGCTATTCTGTTTCCATATCTCTAGTTTATTTTGTATTTATATTTTGTAAAAACAGTCTTATATAGGTACTACCACCAATACTTGTATTTTACATGAAGTTTCACTACATTATACATCGCAAGTTATAGTTTTTAGCTTTCCTTCTAGTAATATGCATGACCTTAGACTTACCCTTTAAACCACTGTCATACCCATATATAGTTCTGCTAGTTACAAACTCTATGATATGCTTTCACCATTTCTATTCATTTCCAAAGATTTACAACCAACCTTTTTTTACCAATTCTGCACAGATTAACCCTCAGCTTTCTGTTCTCTACCCTCATTCTATTTTCTGATGAGCTATATTCTAATTAGTAACTCCATGAGTTTACAAAATATATTTAGTTCATAATAGCACAATCATACAGTATTCGTCCTTTTGTGTCTGGCTTGCTTCCCTCAACATAATGTCCTCCAGGTTCATCCACATTGTCTTGTGCTTCACGACTTCATTTCTTCTAACCGCTGCATAATATTAAATCATGTGTATAAACCACAATTTATCCATTCATCAGTTGATAGACACCTGGGTTTTTTCCAACTTTTGGCAATCGTGAATAATGCCACTATGAAAATCGGTGTGCAGATGTCTGTTCGTGTCACTGCTCTCAGTTCTTCTGGGTATATACCCAGTAGTGGTATTGCAGGGTCACGTGGCAAGTCTATATTCAGCTTCTTTAGGAACTGCCAAACAGTCCTCCACAGTGGCTGTACCATCCTGCATTCCCACCAACAGGGAATAAGTGTTCCTATCTCTCCACATCCTCTCCAACACTTGTAGTTCTCTGTCTTTTTAATAGTGGCCATTCTGATAGGTGTGAAATGATATCTCATTGTAGTTTTGATTTGTATTTCCCTAATCATGAGTGATGTTGAGCATTTCTTCTTGTGTTTTTTTTTTTTGTTGTTGTTGTTGTTGTTTTTGCCATTTGTATTTCTTCTTTGGAGAAATGTCTGTTCAAGTCTTTTGCCCAATTTTAGTTGGGTCGTTTGTCTTTTTATTCTTGAGTTGTAACATCTCTTTATATATCCTGGATATTAAACCCTTATCAGATATGTGATGGTCAATATTTTCTCCCACTGAGTCGGCTGCCTTTTCACCCTTTTGATAAAGCCCTTTGAGGTACAAAAGTGTTCAATTTTGAGGAGGTCCC
Source organism: Tolypeutes matacus (assembly GCA_026826555.1). Lineage (NCBI taxonomy): Eukaryota > Metazoa > Chordata > Mammalia > Cingulata > Chlamyphoridae > Tolypeutes > Tolypeutes matacus. Next base: position 8,110 of record JAKSZT010045139.1, read on the forward strand.
ATTTTTATATTTTTTCTTTTGTTTCTCATGCTTTGGAGGTAAAGTTTAAGAAACTAACTACTGCCTACCGCAAGATCTGAAGATGTTTTCCAACATTTCCTTCTAGGAATTGTACGGTTGTCAATTTCATATTTAGGCTCTTGATCAATTTTGAGTTAATTTTTGTATAAGGTGTGAGATGGGGGTCCTCTCTCTTTCTTTTGGATATGGATATCCAGTTCTCCCAGCACCACTTGTTGAATAGTCTATTCTGGCCCAGCTGGGAGGGCGTAACAGTGTTGTCAATCACGAGACTGTAGATATATGGGTCTATTACTGAGTTCTCACTTCGGTTCCATTGGTCAATCTGTCTGTCTTTATGCCAGTACCAAGTTGCTTTTACCACTGTAGCTAAGTAATATGCTTTAATGTCAGGAAGTGAGAGTTCTCCAACTTTGTTCTTCTTTTTAAAGACATTTTTGGTTATTAGAGGCCCTGTACCCTTGCAAATAAATTTGATAATTAGCTTTTCCATTAATGTGAAAAGGGCTGCTGGGATTTTTATTGGAATTGTGTTGAATCTGTAAATCAGTATGGGTAAAACTGACATTTCAATGATATTTAGTCTTCCAATCCATGAACATGGAATGTCCTTCAATTTATTTAAGTTTCTTTGTGTTTTTGTTTTTTGTTTGTTTGTTTGTTTGTTTTTGTTTTTTAGCAATGTTTTGTAATTTTCTGAATACAAGTCCTTTATGTCCTTGGTTAAGTTTATTCCTAAATATCTGATTCTTTTAGTTGCTATTATAAATGGAATTTTTTTTCTGAGTTTCTTCTCAGATTGCACATCAATACTGCATAAAAACGCTATTGATTTTTGCATATTAATCTTGTATCCCGCCACTTTGCTGAACTCATCTATTAGTTCTAGAAGCTTTGTTGTGGATTGTTCAGGATTTTCTAGATATAAGATCATATCATTAACAAATAGTGAAAGTTTTACTTCTTCCTTTCCTACTTGGGTGCCTTTTATTTCCTTGTCTAGCCTAATTGCTCTAGCTAGAACTTCTAGCACAATATTGAATTTTAGTGCTGACAGTGGGCATCCTTGTCTTGCTCCTGATCTCAGCAGGAAAGCTTTCAGTCTTTCACCATTGAGTACAGTGCTAGCTATGAATTTCCATATATGTACTTTACTATGTTGAGAAAGCTTCCTTCTATTCCTATCTTTTGGAGTGTTTTTATCAAGGAAGGATGCTGTATTTTGTCAAATGCCTTTTCTGCATCAATTGAGAGGATCATGTGATTTTTGTTCAACTTATCAATATGGTTTATTACATTAATTGATTTTCTTGTGTTGTACCACCCTTGCATTATGGGATAAAACCCACTTGATCACGTTGTATAATTCTTTTAATGTGCTTTTGGATTTGATTTGCAAGTATTTTGTTGAAGATTTTTGCATCTATATTCATTAGAGATATTGGTCTATAATTTTCTTTTTTTTGTTGTTGTATCTTTTCTTTTTTATTATATCTTTATCTGGTTTGGGCATTAGAGTGATGTTGGCTTCATAGAATGCATTTATAGCATTCTTTCCAGTTAAATTTTTTGGAAGAGCTGAGCAAGACTGATATTAGATTGTCATTGAATGATTGGTAGAATTCACCTGTGAAGCCATCTGGTCCTGAGATTTTCATCTCTGGGAGGTTTTTGATGACTGTTTCAATGTCTTCACTTGTGGCTGGTGTGTTGAGGTCTTCTATTTCTTTTAGGGTCAGCATAGGTGGTTTGCATGTTTCTAGGAATTTTTCCAACTCATCTACATTGTCTAGTTTTTTGGAATACGATTGTTTGTAGTATCCCCTTATGATCAGTGGTAGTGTCCTCCCTCTCATTTCTGATTTTACTTACTTGCATATTCTCTTTTTTTCTTTGTCAACCTAGCTAAGGGTTTGTCAATTTTGTTGATTTCCTAAAAGAACCAGCTTTTGGTTTTGTTGTATCCCTATTGGTTTTTGTTCTCAATTCCACTTATTTCTGCTCTGCTTTTTACTATTTCTTTCCTTCAGCTTCGTTTGGGATTAGTTTGCTGTTCTTTTTTAAGTTCTTCCAGGTGTGCAGTTAGAGCTTCAATTTTTAGCTCTTCTTTTTAAGATAAACATTGAGAGCGATGTATTTCCGTCTTAGCACTTTCTTTGCAGTGTCCCATTGGTTTTGATATGTTGTGTTCTCATTTTCATTTGTTTCAAAATATTTACTGATTTCTCTTGCAATTTCTTCTTTTACCCACTGATTATTTAAGTATGTTGTTTAATCTCCATATTTTTAAGAATTTTTCATTTTTCCATCCATTATTTTTTAAACAATTTATTGAAGTAGATCATTCATACATGAACATATATAAACTATAAGTGTTCAGTAGACATCGTAATCTTACAAAACAAACATGCATAACATCACACAGGGCTCCCACACATCACCCCCCCACAAACACCCTGCACTGTTGTGAAACATTTGTTAACAAATCATGAAAGAGCATCGTCAAAGTGTTACTACTAACTATAGTCCATATCTTACTCCCCTATACATTAAGGATTTATTTATTTACTTACTTTTATCCATTTTTACCCACCCCACCCCCCACCGTTTTTCCTGTTTCTGTGTCCATTCACTGGGCAACTCTCCGTGTCTGTTTCCTGCCCTCTCTTCTCATCCTTCTCCTCCTGTCTGCACTGGGATTCAATCCTCGGAACCTCCGATGTGGGAGAGAGGTGTCCTACTACAGCCTGCACCACCTTAGTTCCTGGTTTTTCGTTGCATCTTGTCTTGGCTCTCCCTTGTGTCACTCTCTTGTTATGTCATCATCTTGCTGTGTGGCTTGCAGGGCCTGGCAGCTCACCCACGCATGGGGCCTGGAGGCACACCCACACATGGGAGGGACCTGGTGGCCCATGAGCCTTCTATATTTTTCTTTTTTTAATTTTTACTGGGAGGTCCCAGGGGTCGAACCCAGCTCCCTCCATATGGGAGATGGACACCCAACCACCTGAGCCACATCCGTCCCCCTACTATATCTCTTAAGGTTGACCAATGATACCCAGAGTTACAGTCTTTTCCCATATAGGATGGTCATATACTAAATCAGGCTTAGTTTATCACCAGCATTCTAAAAACCAGACCTAGGGAGAAAAACTAGGTCTGGGGACACATGCATGGTTTCTAACATAGTGAATGTTTAGCCTGCCCTGATTATCACAGAATCAGGACAGCGAAAATATTCGCATTCCATCCATTATTGATTCCCAGCTTCATTCTATTATGATCAGAAAGTGTTTTGTATAATTTCAATCTTTTTAAATTTATTGAGTTTTGTCTTGCGACCTAAAATATGATCTATCTTGGAGAAGGATCTATGAGCACTTCAAAAGAATGTATAACCTGCTGCTTGGGGGTGCAATGCTCTATAGATGTCTGTTAGGTCTAGTTCATTTATCATATTATTCAAGCTCTCTATTTATTCTCTGTCCAGATGTTCTATCCAATATTGAGATTGGTGTATTGAAGTCTCCAATTATTACTGTAGAGACATCTATTCCTCCCTTCAGAACACAACATATCAGAACAGAGTAGAAATAAATGAAATTGAGTACGACAACAAAAAAAAAACCATTAAGTGAGTTCCTTGAGAAGATCAACAAAATCAACAAACCCTTAGCTAGACTGACAAAGAAAAAAAGAGAGAATATGCAAATAAAATCAGAAATGAGAGGGGGGACATTACCACTGATCCCGTAGAAATAAGAGAGATCATAAGAGGATACTATGAACAACTGTAGGCCCAAAAAGCTAGACAATGTTGTTAATATGGACAAATTCCTAGAAACATCCAAACCACCTACAGTGACCCTAGAAGGAATAGAAGACCTCAACAGCAATCACAAGTGGAGAGATTAAAACAGTCATCAAAAACCTCCTAAATATGAAAAATCAGGGCCATGGCTTCAGAGGTAAATTAATTCTACCAATCTTCAATGATGATCTAATACCAATCTTGCTCAAGCTCTTCAAAAAATCTGAACAGGAAAGAATGCTACCAAAACTCATTCTATGAAGCCAACATCACCCTAATACCAAGACCAGTTAAAGATACTACAAAAAAAAAAGAAAATTACAGACCAATATCTCTAATGAATACAGATGTAAAAATCCTCAAGAAAAGACTTGAAACCCAAATCCAAAACACATTAAAAGGATTATACACCATGATTAAGTAGGTTTTATCCCAAGTATGCAAGGGTTTTTAAACACAAGAAAATTAATTAGTGTAATAAACCATATTAATAAATTGAAAAAGAAAATTCACATGATCCTCACCATAGATGCAGAAAAGGCATTTGACAAATACAGCAAATTTTCTTGATAAAAACACTCCAAAAGATAGGAATAGAAGGAAGTTTTCTTAATATGGTAAAGTACGTATATGAAAAACCCACAACTGGCATTGTACTCAATGGTGAAAGACTGAAAACTTTCCCACTGAGATCAGGAACAAGACAAGGATGCCCACTGTCACCACTGTTATTCAATATTGTGCCAGAAGTTCTAGCTAGAACAATTAGGCTAGACAAGGAAATAAAAGGCACCCAAGTAGGAAAGGAAGAAGTAAAACTTTCACTATTTATTGATGATATGATCCCATATCTAGAAAATCCTGGAAAAGCCACAACAAAGCTAATAGAACTAGTAGATGAGATCAGCAAAGTGGTTGGATACAAGATTAATATGCAAAAATCAGTAGCATTTCTGTACACTATTGATGTGCAATCTGAGGAGGAAATCAGAAAATAAATCCCATTTGTAGGAGTGACTAAAAGAATCAAATATTGAGGAATAAACTTAACCAAGAACATAAAGGATCTGTATTCAGAAAACTACAAAACAGTGCTCAAAGATACCAAAGAAGACATAAATAAATGGAAGGACATTCCATGTTCATGGGCTGGAAGACTAAATATCATTAAGATGTCAATTCTACCCAAATTGGTTTACAAATCAATGCGATCCCAATAAAAATCCCAATGGCCTTTTTTGCAGAAATAGAAAAAGCCAAATTTATTTGAAAGTGTAAGAGTTCCTGAATAGCGAAAAATGCCTTTAAAAAGAACAATGAAGTTGGAGGACTCTCACTTACTGACTTTAAAGCATATTATTTAGCTACAGTTGTAAAAACAGCGTGGTACTGGCATATGGATAGATTGACCAGGGGAACCTAATCAAGAATTCAGATTTGAAGAATCACATCTATGGTAAAGTGATTTTTGACAAGGCTGTCAAGTCCTCCCAGCTGGGCCCGAGCAGTCTATTCAGCAAATGGTGCTGGGAGAACTGGATAGCCACATCCAAAAGAAAGAGAGAAAACCCCTGTCTCACACCTTATTCAAAAATTAACTCAAAATGGATAAAGGACCTATATATAAAAGTGACAATCATAAAATTCCTAGAAGAAAATATAGGAAAATATCTACAAGATCTTGTGGTAGGCAGTAGTTTCTTGGAACTTACACTCAAAGAATAAGCAATGAAAGAAAAAATAAATAAATGAGACCACCTCAAAATTAAACATGTTTGTTCTTCGAAAGACTTTGTCAAGGGGAACAGGTGTAGCTCAGTGGTTGACCACCTGCTTCCCATGTATGAGATCCAGGGTTCAATCCCCAGTACCTCCTAAAAAAATAATAACAACTTCTTCAAGAAAGTAAAAAGGCAGCCTACTCAATGGGAGAAAATATTTGGAAACCACATATCTAACAAGGGTTTCTGTATTAGTCAGCCAAAGGGGTGCTGATAAAAAGTACCAGAAATCTGTTGGTTTTTATAAAGGGTATTTATTTGGGGTAGAAGCTCACAAGGCCATAAAATGTAAGTTACTTCCCTCACCAAAGCCTGTTGCCACGTGTTGGAGCAAGATGGCTGCCGGTCTCCTCAGGCTCCGTGGTCCCAGCTCCTTCCTTTCTCAGCTGTAGGTTAGTATAAGACTCGTCTCTCTTCCCGGGGCTCGTTTCTCTCTGGGCTTTCCCAGCTGTTCAGGGCTTTGGTCTCTTCAGCTACAAACTGTCAGGCAAATGGCTCAGCTCTGTCCCTGGGGCTCCTATGTCCAAAACTAAACTCTCTGTGTTCTCCTTCTCCTTGTATTTACATCCCTGTCTTTGACTGAGTATCTGTTTATATAGCTCACAGCTGTAGGCTAGCTGTAGGCAGGGACTCAAACTGAATCGTCCTAATGATGTGGTCAAATACAAGACCTAATCTTGATTTAATAAAGTAAAAGTAAAACCTCTGAGTTTAATACATTCTAATGCACCCAGAGGAACAGACCAGTTCACAAACACAATCTAATATCTATTTTCAGAATTCATAAACAATACCAAACTGCCACAGTTTCATATCCATGTTATAGAAGAAATAATACAACTCAATGATAAAAAGACATTCAAGGGACTTCCGGGAAGATGGAGGGCTAGTGAGACACGGGAATCTCTTCTCCAGAAAAATACTAGAGGACAGGCGAAACAGCACCGAAAAAGACCTTCTAGGTTTTAGGACAGCAGGTGAAGGCTGCACACTACCCAGAGGAGAGAGGGACAAGAGGGAAATCACAACAACAGAACCGAGAGGTGAAACCAGCAGCGGCTACTGCTGCCGGGACCCTCCCCCACACGCTTTAGAATTCTCGGGCCTCTGGGCCTGCGACCACAGACAAAGGGGGCTCCAGAGATCTACCACCGAGGAAACGGGAGAGAGAGGGACACAGCCTAAGGCTGACTCAGGTTCTGACCCACAAATTTGGGCTGTGGTGCCCCACGAGCCCTTCCAGACCAGGAGGGACCACACAGTAGTTTGCACTGGGAGCCAGCAAAGGACAGGAGAAATCCAGATCTCCCTCTTTTTGAGCCTGGACTAATTGTTGAGGACTCCACAGGAGAGGGGAGAGACAGCCTGGGGCTGACCCTGCTTTGGACTCCCAGGTTTGGTCTGCCCTGTCCCGAGAGCCCTTCCAGGCCAGGTGGGGCTGCGCCATTGTTTGCCTTGGAGCCTGCAAGGGGCTAAAGATACACAAACCTCCCAATCTCCTCCTCTACTAACAGGGACTGATTGTTAAAGACTCAGAGGGGACTGGAAATATTTCCTAGCTGGGAAAAGGGAGGGGGCTGCCAGAGAAGACTGGAGAACTGTCTCAGAAAGTTTGAATTACAAGGCTCTTACCCCCAGACAGGAAGCTCCATCACATTGATCTGGTCTGTGTCACAACAAATACACTCCGACCAGGCATTGACTTGAGAGCTGCTATAAAGCGCCATCTCCTGGCAGACCAATGAAGTGCACATAAGAAAATTAAAAATAAGGAGGAGAGGCTTTTCCTGGACTCTATAGCCTCCCTGCCCAAGGCCCTAGGAAGCAATGCTACAACCAATTACTGGGTCCAGTTCCCAGTTTTAAGCAACCAGCAGAACAATCCTAACAATCCAGGTTGAGCCAAAAATCAAAGAGCTGTGGTAACTCACAGCTTCCTGCCAATAAATTCCTATACAACTGAAAGAGATCGAGCATCTGAGTAAATTACATCCTAACCAGATGCCTAAACACAAGCAAAAAATTACGAGCCATATTAAGAAAGTAGAAGAAATGACCCAAGAAAAGGAATACATCAAAGTCCCAGAAGAGATGGAGAATTTGAGAAAACTAATCAGTGAGAAGAGCACAAATTTCCAAAATCAAATTAATGAGTTGAAAGGCAATATAGTTAAAGAGATAAAATATATCAAGAATACATTGAGTGAACGCAAAGAAGAATTTGAAATCCTGAACAGAAAAGTGACAGAGTTCATGGGAATGAAAAACACAATAGGTGAGGTCAAAAACACATTTGAGGCATACAACAGCAGACTCGAAGTGATAGAAGAAAGAATAAGTGATACCGAGGACAGAGCAGCTAAAATTGAAGAGAGAAAAGAACAGAGAGAGAAAAGAATGGGAAAAATTGAGCAGGGGCTCAGAGAGTTGAATGACAACACAAAATGCAACAACATACGTGTCAT
>JAKSZT010045139.1:16287-32477 GCA_026826555.1 Tolypeutes matacus
ATGACACGTATGTTGTTGCATTTTGTGTTGTCATTCAACTCTCTGAGCCCCTGCTCAATTTTTCCCATTCTTTTCTCTCTCTGTTCTTTTCTCTCTTCAATTTTAGCTGCTCTGTCCTCGGTATCACTTATTCTTTCTTCTATCACTTCGAGTCTGCTGTTGTATGCCTCAAATGTGTTTTTGACCTCACCTATTGTGTTTTTCATTCCCATGAACTCTGTCACTTTTCTGTTCAGGATTTCAAATTCTTCTTTGCGTTCACTCAATGTATTCTTGATATATTTTATCTCTTTAACTATATTGCCTTTCAACTCATTAATTTGATTTTGGAAATTTGTGCTCTTCTCACTGATTAGTTTTCTCAAATTCTGCATCTCTTCTGGGACTTTGATGTATTCCTTTTCTTGGGTCATTTCTTCTACTTTCTTAATATGGCTCGTAATTTTTTGCTTGTGTTTAGGCATCTGGTTAGGATGTAATTTACTCAGATGCTTGATCTCTTTCAGTTGTATAGGAATTTATTGGCAGGAAGCTGTGAGTTACCACAGCTCTTTGATTTTTGGCTCAACCTGGATTGTTAGGATTGTTCTGCTGGTTGCTTAAAACTGGGAACTGGACCCAGTAATTGGTTGTAGCATTGCTTCCTAGGGCCTTGGGCAGGGAGGCTATAGAGGCCAGGAAAAGCCTCTCCTCCTTATTTTTAATTTTCTTATGTGTACTTCCTTGGTCTGCCAGGAGATGGCGCTTTTTGGCAGCTCTCAATTCAATGCCTGGTCGGAGTGTATTTGTTGTGACACAGACCAGATCAATGTGATGGAGCTTCCTGTCTGGGGGTAAGAGCCTTGTAATTCAAACTTTCTGAGACAGTTCTCCAGTCTTCTCTGGCAGCCCCCTCCCTTTTCCCAGCTAGGAAATATTTCCAGTCCCCTCTGAGTCTTTAACAATCAGTCCCTGTTAGTAGAGGGGGAGATTGGGAGGTTTGTATATCTTTAGCCCCTTGCAGGCTCCAAGGCAAACAATGGCGCAGCCCCACTCGGCCTGGAAGGGCTCTCTGGACAGGGCAGACCAAACCTGGGAGTCCAAAGCAGGGTCAGCCCCAGGCTCTCTCTCCCCTCTCCTGTGGAGTCCTCAACAATTAGTCCAGGCTCAAAAAGAGGGAGATCCGGATTTCTCCTGTCCTTTGCTGGCTCCCAGTGCAAACTATTGTGTGGTCCCTCCTGGTCTGGAAGGGCTCGTGGGGCACCACAGCCCAAATTTGTGGGTCAGAACCTGAGTCAGCCTTAGGCTGTGTCCCTCTCTCTCCCCTTTCCTCGGTGGTAGATCCCTGGAGCCCCCTTTGTCTGTGGTCGCAGGCCCAGAGGCCCGAGAATTCTAAAGCGTGTGGGGGAGGGTCCCGGCAGCAGTAGCCGCTGCTGGTTTCACCTCTCGGTTCTGTTGTTGTGATTTCCCTCTTGTCCCTCTCTCCTCTGGGTAGTGTGCAGCCTTCACCTGCTGTCCTAAAACCTAGAAGGTCTTTTTCGGTGCTGTTTCACCTGTCCTCTAGCTATTTTTCTGGAGAAGAGATTCCCGTGTCTCACTAGCCCTCCATCTTCCCGGAAGTCCCTTGAATGTCTTTTTATCATTGAGTTGTATTATTTCTTCTATAACATGGATATGAAACTGTGGCAGTTTGGTATTGTTTATGAATTCTGAAAATAGATATTAGATTGTGTTTGTGAACTGGTCTGTTCCTCTGGGTGCATTAGAATGTATTAAACTCAGAGGTTTTACTTTTACTTTATTAAATCAAGATTAGGTCTTGTATTTGACCACATCATTAGGACGATTCAGTTTGAGTCCCTGCCTACAGCTAGCCTACAGCTGTGAGCTATATAAACAGATACTCAGTCAAAGACAGGGATGTAAATACAAGGAGAAGGAGAACACAGAGAGTTTAGTTTTGGACATAGGAGCCCCAGGGACAGAGCTGAGCCATTTGCCTGACAGTTTGTAGCTGAAGAGACCAAAGCCCTGAACAGCTGAGAAAGCCCAGAGAGAAACGAGCCCCGGGAAGAGAGACGAGTCTTATGCTAACCTACAGCTGAGAAAGGAAGGAGCTGGGACCACGGAGCCTGAGGAGACCGGCAGCCATCTTGCTCCAACACGTGGCAACAGGCTTTGGTGAGGGAAGTAACTTACATTTTATGGCCTTGTGAGCTTCTACCCCAAATAAATACCCTTTATAAAAACCAACAGATTTCTGGTACTTTTTATCAGCACCCCTTTGGCTGACTAATACAGAAACCCTTGTTAGATATGTGGTTTCCAAATATTTTCTCCCATTGAGTAGGCTGCCTTTTTACTTTCTTGAAGAAGTTGTTATTATTTTTTTAGGAGGTACTGGGGATTGAACCCTGGATCTCATACATGGGAAGCAGGTGGTCAACCACTGAGCTACACCTGTTCCCCTTGACAAAGTCTTTCGAAGAACAAACGTGTTTAATTTTGAGGTGGTCTCATTTATTTATTTTTTCTTTCATTGCTTATTCTTTGAGTGTAAGTTCCAAGAAACTACTGCCTACCACAAGATCTTGTAGATATTTTCCTATATTTTCTTCTAGGAATTTTATGATTGTCACTTTTATATATAGGTCCTTTATCCATTTTGAGTTAATTTTTGAATAAGGTGTGAGACAGGGGTTTTCTCTCTTTCTTTTGGATGTGGCTATCCAGTTCTCCCAGCACCATTTGCTGAATAGACTGCTCGGGCCCAGCTGGGAGGACTTGACAGCCTTGTCAAAAATCACTTTACCATAGATATGATTCTTCAAATCTGAATTCTTGATTAGGTTCCCCTGGTCAATCTATCCATATGCCAGTACCACGCTGTTTTTACAACTGTAGCTAAATAATATGCTTTAAAGTCAGTAAGTGAGAGTCCTCCAACTTCATTGTTCTTTTTAAAGGCATTTTTCGCTATTCAGGAACTCTTACATTTTCAAATAAATTTGGCTTTTTCTATTTCTGCAAAAAAGGCCATTGGGATTTTTATTGGGATCGCATTGATTTGTAAACCAATTTGGGTAGAATTGACATCTTAATGATATTTAGTCTTCCAGCCCATGAACATGGAATGTCCTTCCATTTATTTATGTCTTCTTTGGTATCTTTGAGCACCGTTTTGTAGTTTTCTGAATACAGATCCTTTATGTTCTTGGTTAAGTTTATTCCTCAATATTTGATTCTTTTAGTCACTCCTACAAATGGGATTTATTTTCTGATTTCCTCCTCAGATTGCACATCAATAGTGTACAGAAATGCTACTGATTTTTGCATATTAATCTTGTATCCAACCACTTTGCTGATCTCATCTACTAGTTCTATTAGCTTTGTTGTGGCTTTTCCAGGATTTTCTAGATATGGGATCATATCATCAATAAATAGTGAAAGTTTTACTTCTTCCTTTCCTACTTGGGTGCCTTTTATTTCCTTGTCTAGCCTAATTGTTCTAGCTAGAACTTCTGGCACAATATTGAATAACAGTGGTGACAGTGGGCATCCTTGTCTTGTTCCTGATCTCAGTGGGAAAGTTTTCAGTCTTTCACCATTGAGTACAATGCCAGTTGTGGGTTTTTCATATACGTACTTTACCATATTAAGAAAACTTCCTTCTATTCCTATCTTTTGGAGTGTTTTTATCAAGAAAATTTGCTGTATTTGTCAAATGCCTTTTCTGCATCTATGGTGAGGATCATGTGAATTTTCTTTTTCAATTTATTAATATGGTTTATTACACTAATTAATTTTCTTGTGTTTAAAAACCCTTGCATACTTGGGATAAAACCTACTTAATCATGGTGTATAATCCTTTTAATGTGTTTTGGATTTGGGTTTCAAGTCTTTTCTTGAGGATTTTTACATCTGTATTCATTAGAGATATTGGTCTGTAATTTTCTTTTTTTTTTTTTGTAGTATCTTTAACTGGTCTTGGTATTAGGGTGATGTTGGCTTCATAGAATGAGTTTTGGTAGCATTCTTTCCTGTTCAGATTTTTTGAAGAGCTTGAGCAAGATTGGTATTAGATCATCATTGAATGATTGGTAGAATTAATTTACCTCTGAAGCCATGGCCCTGACTTTTCATATTTAGGAGGTTTTTGATGACTGTTTTAATCTATCCACTTGTGATTGCTGTTGAGGTCTTCTATTCCTTCTAGGGTCACTGTAGGTGGTTTGGATGTTTCTAGGAATTTGTCCATATTAACAACATTGTCTAGCTTTTTGGGCCTACAGTTGTTCATAGTATCCTCTTATGATCTCTCTTATTTCTACGGGATCAGTGGTAATGTCCCCCCTCTCATTTCTGATTTTATTTGCATATTCTCTCTTTTTTTCTTTGTCAGTCTAGCTAAGGGTTTGTTGATTTTGTTGATCTTCTCAAGGAACTCACTTAATGGTTTTTTTTTTGTTGTCGTACTCAATTTCATTTATTTCTACTCTGTTCTGATATGTTGTGTTCTGAAGGGAGGAATAGATGTCTCTACAATAATAATTGGAGACTTCAATACACCAATCTCAATATTGGATAGAACATCTGGACAGAGAATAAATAGAGAGCTTGAATAATATGATAAATGAACTAGACCTAACAGACATCTATAGAGCATTGCACCCCCAAGCAGCAGGTTATACATTCTTTTGAAGTGCTCATAGAACCTTCTCCAAGATAGATCATATTTTAGGTCGCAAGACAAAACTCAATAAATTTAAAAAGATTGAAATTATACAAAACACTTTCTGATCATAATAGAATGAAGCTGGGAATCAATAATGGATGGAATGCGAATATTTTCGCTGTCCTGATTCTGTGATAATCAGGGCAGGCTAAACATTCACTATGTTAGAAACCATGCATGTGTCCCCAGACCTAGTTTTTCTCCCTAGGTCTGGTTTTTAGAATGCTGGTGATAAACTAAGCCTGATTTAGTATATGACCATCCTATATGGGAAAAGACTGTAACTCTGGGTATCATTGGTCAACCTTAAGAGATATAGCAGGGGGACGGATGTGGCTCAGGTGGTTGGGCGTCCATCTCCCATATGGAGGGACCTGGGTTCGCCCCCTGGGACCTCCCAGTAAAAATTAAAAAAAGAAAAATATAGAAGGCTCATGGGCCACCAGGTCCCTCCCATGTGTGGGTGTGCCTCCAGGCCCCATGCGTGGGTGAGCTGCCAGGCCCTGCAAGCCACACAGCAAGATGATGACATAACAAGAGAGTGACACAAGGGAGAGCCAAGACAAGATGCAACGAAAAACCAGGAACTAAGGTGGTGCAGGCTGTAGTAGGACGCCTCTCTCCCACATCGGATGTTCCGAGGATTGAATCCCAGTGCAGACAGGAGGAGAAGGATGAGAAGAGAGGGCAGGAAACAGACACGGAGAGTTGCCCAGTGAATGGACACAGAAACAGGAAAAACGGTGGGGGGTGGGGTGGGTAAAAATGGATAAAAGTAAGTAAATAAATAAATCCTTAATGTATAGGGGAGTAAGATATGGACTATAGTTAGTAGTAACACTTTGACGATGCTCTTTCATGATTTGTTAACAAATGTTTCACAACAGTGCAGGGTGTTTGTGGGGGGGTGATGTGTGGGAGCCCTGTGTGATGTTATGCATGTTTGTTTTGTAAGATTACGATGTCTACTGAACACTTATAGTTTATATATGTTCATGTATGAATGATCTACTTCAATAAATTGTTTAAAAAATAATGGATGGAAAAATGAAAAATTCTTAAAAATATGGAGATTAAACAACATACTTAAATAATCAGTGGGTAAAAGAAGAAATTGCAAGAGAAATCAGTAAATATTTTGAAACAAATGAAAATGAGAACACAACATATCAAAACCAATGGGACACTGCAAAGAAAGTGCTAAGACGGAAATACATCGCTCTGAATGTTTATCTTAAAAAGAAGAGCTAAAAATTGAAGCTCTAACTGCACACCTGGAAGAACTTAAAAAAGAACAGCAAACTAATCCCAAACGAAGCTGAAGGAAAGAAATAGTAAAAAGCAGAGCAGAAATAAGTGGAATTGAGAACAAAAACCAATAGGGATACAACAAAACCAAAAGCTGGTTCTTTTAGGAAATCAACAAAATTGACAAACCCTTAGCTAGGTTGACAAAGAAAAAAAGAGAATATGCAAGTAAGTAAAATCAGAAATGAGAGGGAGGACACTACCACTGATCATAAGGGGATACTACAAACAATCGTATTCCAAAAAACTAGACAATGTAGATGAGTTGGAAAAATTCCTAGAAACATGCAAACCACCTATGCTGACCCTAAAAGAAATAGAAGACCTCAACACACCAGCCACAAGTGAAGACATTGAAACAGTCATCAAAAACCTCCCAGAGATGAAAATCTCAGGACCAGATGGCTTCACAGGTGAATTCTACCAATCATTCAATGACAATCTAATATCAGTCTTGCTCAAGCTCTTCCAAAAAATTTAACTGGAAAGAATGCTATAAATGCATTCTATGAAGCCAACATCACTCTAATGCCCAAACCAGATAAAGATATAATAAAAAAGAAAAGATACAACAACAAAAAAAAGAAAATTATAGACCAATATCTCTAATGAATATAGATGCAAAAATCTTCAACAAAATACTTGCAAATCAAATCCAAAAGCACATTAAAAGAATTATACAACGTGATCAAGTGGGTTTTATCCCATAATGCAAGGGTGGTACAACACAAGAAAATCAATTAATGTAATAAACCATATTGATAAGTTGAACAAAAATCACATGATCCTCTCAATTGATGCAGAAAAGGCATTTGACAAAATACAGCATCCTTCCTTGATAAAAACACTCCAAAAGATAGGAATAGAAGGAAGCTTTCTCAACATAGTAAAGTACATATATGGAAATTCATAGCTAGCACTGTACTCAATGGTGAAAGACTGAAAGCTTTCCTGCTGAGATCAGGAGCAAGACAAGGATGCCCACTGTCAGCACTAAAATTCAATATTGTGCTAGAAGTTCTAGCTAGAGCAATTAGGCTAGACAAGGAAATAAAAGGCACCCAAGTAGGAAAGGAAGAAGTAAAACTTTCACTATTTGTTAATGATATGATCTTATATCTAGAAAATCCTGAACAATCGACAACAAAGCTTCTAGAACTAATAGATGAGTTCAGCAAAGTGGCGGGATACAAGATTAATATGCAAAAATCAATAGCGTTTTTATGCAGTATTGATGTGCAATCTGAGAAGAAACTCAGAAAAAAAATTCCATTTATAATAGCAACTAAAAGAATCAGATATTTAGGAATAAACTTAACCAAGGACATAAAGGAATTGTATTCAGAAAATTACAAAACATTGCTAAAAAACAAAAACAAACAAACAAACAAAAAAAACAAAAACACAAAGAAACTTAAATAAATTGAAGGACATTCCATGTTCATGGATTGGAAGACTAAATATCATTGAAATGTCAGTTTTACCCATACTGATTTACAGATTCAACACAATTCCAATAAAAATCCCAGCAGCCCTTTTCACATTAATGGAAAAGCTAATTATCAAATTTATTTGCAAGGGTACAGGGCCTCTAATAACCAAAAATGTCTTTAAAAAGAAGAACAAAGTTGGAGAACTCTCACTTCCTGACATTAAAGCATATTACTTAGCTACAGTGGTAAAAGCAACTTGGTACTGGCATAAAGACAGACAGATTGACCAATGGAACCGAAGTGAGAACTCAGTAATAGACCCATATATCTACAGTCTCGTGATTGACAACACTGTCACGCCCTCCCAGCTGGGCCAGAATAGACTATTCAACAAGTGGTGCTGGGAGAACTGGATATCCATATCCAAAAGAAAGAGAGAGGACCCCCATCTCACACCTTATACAAAAATTAACTCAAAATTGATCAAGGGCCTAAATATGAAATTGACAACCGTACAATTCCTAGAAGGAAATGTTGGAAAACATCTTCAGATCTTGCGGTAGGCAGTAGTTAGTTTCTTAAACTTTACCTCCAAAGCATGAGAAACAAAAGAAAAAATAGAAAAATGGGACCTCCTCAAAATTGAACACTTTTGTACCTCAAAGGGCTTTATCAAAAGGGTGAAAAGGCAGCCGACTCAGTGGGAGAAAATATTGACCATCACATATCTGATAAGGGTTTAATATCCAGGATATATAAAGAGATGTTACAACTCAAGAATAAAAAGACAAACGACCCAACTAAAATTGGGCAAAAGACTTGAACAGACATTTCTCCAAAGAAGAAATACAAATGGCAAAAACAACAACAACAACAACAAAAAAAAAAAACACAAGAAGAAATGCTCAACATCACTCATGATTAGGGAAATACAAATCAAAACTACAATGAGATATCATTTCACACCTATCAGAATGGCCACTATTAAAAAGACAGAGAACTACAAGTGTTGGAGAGGATGTGGAGAGATAGGAACACTTATTCCCTGTTGGTGGGAATGCAGGATGGTACAGCCACTGTGGAGGACTGTCTGGCAGTTCCTAAAGAAGCTGAATATAGACTTGCCATGTGACCCTGCAATACCACTACTGGGTATATACCCAGAAGAACTGAGAGCAGTGACACGAACAGACATCTGCACACCGATTTTCATAGTGGCATTATTCACGATTGCCAAAAGTTGGAAAAAACCCAGGTGTCTATCAACTGATGAATGGATAAATTGTGGTTTATACACATGATTTAATATTATGCAGCGGTTAGAAGAAATGAAGTCGTGAAGCACAAGACAATGTGGATGAACCTGGAGGACATTATGTTGAGGGAAGCAAGCCAGACACAAAAGGACGAATACTATATGCTTGTGCTATTATGAACTAAATATATTTTGTAAACTCATGGAGTTACTAATTAGAATATAGCTCATCAGAAAATAGAATGAGGGTAGAGAACAGAAAGCTGAGGGTTAATCTGTGCAGAATTGGTAAAAAAAGGTTGGTTGTAAATCTTTGGAAATGAATAGAAATGGTGAAAGCATATCATAGAGTTTGTAACTAGCAGAACTATATATGGGTATGACAGTGGTTTAAAGGGTAAGTCTAAGGTCATGCATATTACTAGAAGGAAAGCTAAAAAATATAACTTGTGATATATAATGTAGTGAAACTTCATGTAAAATACAAGTATTGGTGGTAGTACCTATATAAGACTGTTTTTACAAAATATAAATACAAAATAAACTAGAGATATGGAAACAGAATAGCAGCTATGTATGGCAGGGGAAGCACAGAGAGATTGAGAGGTGATAAGCTTTTTTTGTTTGTTTGATTCTATTATTATTGGAATAATGAAAATGTTGGAAAAATGAAGTGATGTATGTGCAACTATGTGATTATACCTAATCTCATCGATTGTACAGTTTGGATGGATTTATGCTTTATTAATATGCACCAATAAAATTGATTAGTTAAAAAAATCTATTTTGTCCGATATTAGTATCGCTATTCCAGATCCTTTTTGGTTACTATTTATGTGGAATGTCTTTTTCCAACCTTTCACTTTCAACCTGATTGTGTCCTTACATCTGAGGTGAGTCTCTTGTAGACAGCATATAGATGGCTCATATTTTTTAATCCATTCTCTCAGTCTCTGTCTTTTGATTGGGGAGTGTATTAGTCAGCCAAAGGGGTGCTGATGCAAAATACCAGAAATCAGCTGGTCTTTATAAAGGGTATTTATTTGGGGTAGAAGTCCACAGTTACCAGGCCATAACGCATAAGTTTCTTCCCTCACCAAAGTCCATTGCCACGTGTTGGAGCAAGACAGCTGCCGACGTTTGCCAGGGTTCAGGCTTCTGGGGTCCCTCTCTTCCCGGGGCTGCGTCTCTCTCCGGGCTCAGCTCCTCTGTTTCCTCCACAAGGTCAGTTGTAGACTAGGAGGCTCTCTGGGCTCTGCCTCTCGCCACAAGGCCCGCTGTGAACTCTCAGGTGAACGGCTCGTCTCTCTCCTCCTTTACCAGAACCCCAACATCAAAACTTCTTTGTCTTTTGCCATGCCTTTTATATTTGATTCCCCCACCCACCAAGGGGTGGGGCTCAATGCCCTACTGCCGTGGCCCAGTCACCACCCTAATCATAACTTAATCATGCCCAGATTAGCAGACCAGTTTACAAGCATAATCCAATATCTATTTTTGGAATTCATAAATACATCAAACTGCCAGACTGCAACAGGGAGTTCAATCCCTTAACTTTCAATGTTATTACTGTAAAGGCATTACATCATCCATTTTGTCCTTTGACTTCCACCTGTCTTTTTGCCCTTTAATTTACCCTTCCTAATAATCTTCATTTCTACACTGTCCTCCAAGTCTCTCATCCTCTTTTTTTCCCTTTCAAGCTGCAGCACTCCCTTAAGTATCTCTCGCTCTCTTTTTTTTTGGGGGGGGGTACTGGGGAATGAACCTGGGTCCTCATACATAGGAAGCAGATGCTCAGCCACTGAGCTACACCCACTCCCTTTAGTATCTCTTTTAATTCTGGTCTTTTGGTAACATACTCTCTATGTTTTGTCTGTGAAGACTTTTAAAACTCATCCTCATTTTTGAAGGACAGTTTTGCTGAGTACAGAATTCTTGGCTGGCCATTTTTCTTTCAGTACCTTAAATATGTCATACCACTGTCTTCTCACTTCCATGGTTTCTGATGAGAGGTCGGCACTTAATCTTATCGCGGTTCCCTTGTATGTGATGCTCTGCTTTTCCCTTGCTGCTTTCAGAATCCTCTCCTTACCTCTGATATTTGTCATTCTGAATAGTAGGTGTCTTAGAGTAGGTTTATTCAGATTTATTGTTTGAGGTGTGTTGTCCTTCTTGGATATTCATATTTATGTCTTTAATAAAGGTTGAGAAGTTTTTGGTCATTATTTCCTCAAATATTCTTTCTGCCCTTTTTCCATTCTTCACCCCTTCTGGGACACTAATAACACATATGTTTGTGTGTTTCACATTTTCATTTAATTTCCTGAGATCCTGTTCCATTTTTTCCATTCTTTTCTCTTTCAGTTCTGTCTTTTCAAGTTCAGATATTTTGTCCTTGATATCACTAATTCTGTCTTTGATCAATCCAAATCTCCTGCTCTGTGCCTCTAATGTGTTTTTTTAAAGATTTATTTATTTATTTGTACTCGCCCCCCTCATTCTTTTGCGCTCGCTGTCTGCTCTCTGTGTGTTCTTCTGTGTCTGCTTGTCTTTTCTTTAGGCAGCACTGGGAACCAATCCTGGGACCTTCCAGAGTGGGAGAGAGGCTTTCAATCTCTTGCACCACCTCAGCTCCCTGGTCTGCTGCATCTCTTATTGTCTCTCCTCTGTGTCTCTTTTTGTTGCGTCATCTTGCTGCGCCACCTTGCTGTACAGGCCAGCACTCTTGTGTGGGTTGGCACTCCTGTGCAGGCCAGCTTGCCTTCACCAGGAGGCCCCAGGAATCAAACCCTGGGCCTTCTATATGGTAGACGGGAGCCCAATCGCTTGAGCCACATCTGCTTCCCTCTAATGTATTTTTTTTTTTTTTTTAAGATTTTTATTTATTTATTTATCCCCCCTTTCCTGCTTGTGCTTGCTGTGTCCATTTGCTGTGCGTTTTTCTGTGTCTGCTTGTCTCCCTTTGTTGGGTCGTCTTGCTGCGTCAGCTCACCGCTCTGTGTGGGCCGGCTTGCCTTCACCATGAGGCCCCAGGAATCGAACCCGGGGCCTCCCATATGGTAAACGGGAGCCTTATCGAGTGAGCCACATCCGCTTCCCTCTAATGTATTTTTAATCTTATCCATCATGCCTTTCATTCTCATGAGCTCTGTTACTTTTCTTTGCAGGCTTTCAAATTGTATTTTTATGCTCACCAGTGTCTTCTTTTTTTTTTCTTTCAAGATTTATTTACTTTTTTTTTTTTTAACTTTATTTTGTACATTTAATAATTGAAAATATAAACAATTAAAAACTAAAAAG
Organism: Tolypeutes matacus; assembly: GCA_026826555.1. Taxonomy (NCBI): domain Eukaryota; kingdom Metazoa; phylum Chordata; class Mammalia; order Cingulata; family Chlamyphoridae; genus Tolypeutes; species Tolypeutes matacus. The sequence continues at coordinate 28,301 of JAKSZT010045139.1, forward strand.
TAAACACAGATGAATAAGTATATACATTTCTCAATTAAATGTAATGGATACATATAAATTTTTTTTTAAAATCAAACAATATATTACACAATATATTTGGTTCATAGTAACGCATTCATACAGTATTTGTCCTTTTGTGTCTGGCTTGCTTCACTCAACATAATGTCCTCCAGGTTCATCCATGTTGCCATATGCTTTATGACTTCATTTCTTCTTACAGCTGCATAATATTCCATTGTGTGCATACACCACAGTTTGTTTATCCATTCATCTGTTGATGGACACCTGGGTTGTTTCCAGCTTTTGGCAATGGTGAAGAATGTGGCTATGAACATCGGTGTGCAGATGTCTGTTCGTGTCACTGCTCTCAGTTCTTCTGGGTATATACCCAGTAGTGGCATTGCAGGGTCACGTGGCAAGTCTATATTCAACTTCTTTAGGAACTGCCAAACAGTCCTCCATAGTGGTTGTACCATCCTGCATTCCCACCAAGTGCTCCTATCTCTCCACATCCTCTCCAACACTTGTATTTCTCTGTCTTTTTAATGGTGGCCATTCTGATAGGTGTGAAATGATATCTCATTGTAGTTTTGATTTGCATTTCCCTAATCATGAGTGATGTTGAGCATTTCTTCGTGTGTTTTTTTTGCCATTTGTATTTCTTCTTCAGGGAAATGTCTATTCAAGTCTTTGGCCCATTTTTTAATTGGGTCGTTTGTCTTTTTATTCTTGAGTTGTAACATCTCTTTATATATCCTGGATATTAAACCCTTATCAGATATGTGATTTCCAAATATTTTTTCCCATTGAGTCGGCTGCCTTTTCACCCTTCTGACAAAGTCCTGTGAGGTGCAAAAGTGTTGAATTTTGAGGAAGTCCCATTTATCTGTTTTTTCTTTTGTTGCACGTGCTTTGGGTGTAAGGTCCAAGAAACCACCACCTACTACAAGGTCTTAAAGATGTTTCTCTACATTTTCTTCTAGTAGTTTTATGGTCCTGGCTTTTATATTTAGATCTTTGATCCATTTTGAGTTGATTCTTGTATAGGGGGTGAGAGAGCGGTCCTCTTTCATTCTTTTGGTTATAGATATCCAGTTCTCCCAACATCATTTGTTGAAGAGACTGTTTTTTCCCCTTAGCGTGGGCTTGGTAGGTTTGTCAAAAACCAGTTGACTGTATAGGTGAAGGTATATTTCTGGATTCTCAATTCTATTCCACTGATCGATATGTCTATCTTTATGCCAGTACCATGCTGTTTTGACCACTGTAGCTTTGTAATATGTTTCAAGGTCAGGCAGTGAAATTCCTCCCACATTGCTCTTCTATTTTAGAATGCTTTTGGCTATTCGGGTGCACTTACCCTTCCAGATGAATTTGGTGATTACCTTCTCTGATTCTGTAAAGTAAGCTGTTGGGATTTTGATTGGTATTGCATTGAACCTACAAATCATTTGGGCAAGGTTGACATCTTCATGATATTTATTCTTCCAATCCATGAACACGGAATGTCTTTCCATTTGTTTAGGTCTTTTAAAATTTCTTTTAGCATTGTTTTGTAGTTTTCTGCATATAGGTCCTGTACTTCCTTGGTTACATTAACTCCTAGGTACTTGAGTCTTTTTGTTGCTATTGAAAATGGAATTTTCCTCCTGATTTCCTCCTCAGGTTGTTCAGTACTAGTGTACAAAAACATTACTGATTTTTGCATGTTGATCTTGTATCCTGCCACTTTGCTGAACTCATTTATTAGCTCAAGTAGCTTTGTTGTGGATACTTCAGGATTTTCTAAATACAGGATCATGTTATCCGCAAATAGAATTTTACTTCCTCTTTTCCTATTTGGCCGCCTTTAATTTTTTTGTCTGTCTAATTGCCCTAGCTAGAACTTCTAGTACAATGTTGAATAACAATGGTGACAGTGGGCATCCTTGTCTTGTTCCTGATCTTAGAGGGAAAGCTTTCAACCTTTCCCCATTGAGTATGATGTTGGCTGTGGGTTTTTCTTATATGCCTTTTATCATATTGAGGAATTTTCCTTTTATTCCTATCTTTTGAAGTATTTTTATCAAAAAAGGATGTTGGATTTTGTTGAATGCCTTTTCTGCATCTATTGAGATGATCATGTGTTTTTTTCCCTTCAATTTGTTAATGTGGTGTATTACATTGATTGATTTTCTTATGTTGAACCAGCCTTGCATACCAGGAATAAATCCCACTTGGTCGTGATGTATAAGTCTTTTGATATGCTGTTGGATTTGATTTGCAAGTATTTTGTTGAGAATTTTTGCATCTATGTTCATTAGAGAGATTGGTCTGTAATTTTCTTTTCTTGTGGAATCTTTATCTGGCTTTGGTATTAGGGTGATGTTGGCTTCATAAAATGTGTTGGGTAATTTTCCCTCCTCTTCAATTTTTTGAAAGAGTTTAAACAGGATTGGTGTTAATTCTTTTAGAAATGCTTGGTAGAATTCACCTGTGAAGCCATCTGGTCTTGGACTTTTCTTTGCTGGGAGATTTTTGATGACAGATTCAATCTCCTTAATTGTGATTGGTTTGTTAAGTTCTTGTATTTCTTGTTGTGTCAGTGTAGGTTGGTTATGAGTTTCTAGAAATTTGTCCATTTCATCCAGGTTGTCTAGTTTGTTGGCATATAGTTTCTCATAATATCCTCTTATGATTCTTTTTATTTCTGTGAGGTCATTTGTAATTTCCCCCCTTTCATTTCTGATTGTATTTATTTGCATCTTCTCTCTTTTTTTCTTTGTTAGTCTAGCGAGGGGTTTGTCAATTTTATTGATCTTCTCAAAGAACCAGCTTCTGGTTTTGTTGATTTTCTCTATTGTTTTTCTATTCTCATTTTCATTTATTTCTGCTCTAATCTTTATTATTTCTTTCCTTCGTTTTGCTTTGGGATTGGTTTGCTGTTCTTGTTCTAGTTTCTCAAGTTGTTCAGTTAAATCTTTGAGTTTAGCTCTTTATTGTTTTTTTCTTTTTTTTTTTTTTTAAAGATTTTATTTATTTATTCATTTATCCCCCCCTTTGCTGCTTGTGCTCGCTGGGTCAGCTAACCACGCTGTGCGGGCGGGCTTGCCTTCACCAGGAGGCCCCGGGAACCGAACCCAGGGCCTCCCATATGGTAAACGGGAGCCCTACTGATTGAGCCACAGCCGCTTCCCATTTATTGTTTTTTTAATATAGGCATTTAGGGCCATAAATTTCCCTCTCAAGACGGCCTTCTCTGTATCCCATAAGTTTTGATACGTTGTGTTCTCATTTTCATTTGTCTCAATATATTTACTGATTTCACTTGCAATTTCTTCTTTGACCCACTGAATATTTAGGAGTGTGTTGTTCAGTCTCCACACTTTTGCAAATTTACTTTTTTCCTGTCTGTCATTGATTTCTAGTTTGATCCATTATGATCTGAGAAGGTGCTTTGTATAATTTCAATCTTTTTATATTTATTGAGAGCTGTATTGTGACCTAACATGTGGTCTGTCCTGGAGAAAGATCCATGGGCCCTTGAGAAGAATGTATAACCCGCTGAGTTTGGATGCAGTGTTCTGTATGTGTCTGTTACGTCTAACTTATTTTTCATATTGTTCAAGTTCCCTGTTTCCTTGTTGATCTTCTGTCTAGTTGTTCTATCTAATGATGTGAGAGGGGTGTTGAAGTCTCCAACGATTATTGTAGAAATGTCTATTTCTCCCTTCGGTTTTGCCAGTTTGTCTCATATATTTTGGGGCACCGTGGTTAGGTGCGTAGATATTTATGACTGTTATATCTTCCTGGTGGATCGTCCCTTTTACTAATATATAATGGCCTTCCGCATCTCTTATCACTTTTTTGCATTTGAAGTCTGTTTTGTCTGATATTAGTATAGCTACCCCTGCTCTTTTCTATTTACTATTTGTGTGGAGTATCTTTTTCCAACCTTTTACTTTCAGCCGGTTTTTATCCTTGGATCTGAGGTGAGTTTCTTGTAAGCAGCATATGGATGGCTCATGTTTTTTCATCCATTCTGTCAGCCTGTATCTTTTGATTAGGGAATTTAATCCATCCACATTCAACGATATTACTGAAAACACATTATTTATTTCCTCCATTTTATTCTTTGGTTTTCATATGTCATCTTATTTTTGTCTCTCTTCTTACTCTTTTGGTTATCCTTTCTGCT
>JAKSZT010045140.1:0-18010 GCA_026826555.1 Tolypeutes matacus
TCCTCTGGATGGTGTCCAGCCTTCACCTGTTGTCCTAAACCCTAGAAGATCTTTTTCGGGGATGTTTCAGCCTGTCCACTAGCTATTTTTCCGGAGAAGAGATTCTCGTGTCTTATTCGTCCGCCATCTTCCCGGAAGTCTGTTGATATACTTTTGAATTCAATTTGCAAGTATTTTGCTGAGAATTTTTGCGTCTATGTTCATTAGAGAGATAGGTCTGTAATTTTCTTTTCTTGTAGTATCTTTATCTGGCTTTGATATTAGGACGATGTTGGTTTCATAAACTATGTTGGATAATTTCCCTCTTCTTCAATTTTTTGGAAGAGTTTAAAGAGGATTGGTGTTACTTTCATAATGTTTGGTAGAATTCATCTGTGAAGCTATCTGGTCCTGGACTTTTCTTTGCTGGGAGATTTTTTGATGATGGATTCAATCTCTTTTTTTGTATATTGTTTGTTAAGTTCTTGTATTTCTTGTAGTGTCAGTGTAGGTTGTTTGTGCATTTCTGAGAATTTGTCCATTTAATCTAGGTTGTCTAGCTTGTTGTCATACAGTTTCTCATAATATCCCCTTATGATCATTTTCATTTCTGTGGGGTCATTCATAACCTCTCCCCATTCATTTCTGATTGCATTTATTTGCATCTTCTCCCTTTTTGTCTTTGTTAGTCTAGGTAGGGGTTTATCTATTTTACTGATCATCTCAAAGAACCATCTTTTGTTTTTGTTGATTTTCTCTATTGTTTTTTTGTTGTTGTCAATTTCAATTATTTCTGCTCTAATCTTTATGATTTCTTTCCTCCTGCTTGCTTTGGGATTGGTTTGCTGTTCTTTTTTTTAGTATATCTAGTTGTTCAGTTAAATCTTTGAGTTTAGCTCTTCTTCTTTGATATAGGCATTTAGGGCTGCACATTTCCCTCTTAAGACTGCCTTTGGTTTATCCCATAAGTTTTGATAAGTTATGTTCTCCTTTTCATTTGTCTCAATATATTTACTGATTTCATTTGCAATTTCTTATTTGATCCACTGATTATTTAGGAGTGCATTGCTTAACCTCCACACCTTTGCAAATTTACTTTTTTCCTTTCTATTACTGATTTCTAGTTTCATTCCTTTATGATCTGAGAAGGTGCTTTGTTTAATTTCAATCTTTTTATATTTATTGAGAGCTGCATTGTGACCTAACTCATGGTCTATCCTGGAGAAAGATCAATGGGCACTTGAGAAGAATGTATAACCCGCTGAGTTTGGATGCAGCGTTCTGTGTATGTCTGTTAGGTCTAACTCACTTGTCATATTGTTCAAATTCTCTGTTTCCTTGTTGATCTTCTGTCTAGTTGTTCCATCTAATGATGTGAGTGGGGTGTTGAAGTCTCCAACAGTTACTGTGGAGATGTCTATTTCTCCCTCAGTTTTGCCAGAGTCATCTCTTGTATTTTGGGGCACCCTGGTTAGATGCCTAAATATTTATGACTGTTATATCTTCGTGGTGGATTGTCCCTTTTATTAATATATAATGGCCTTCTGTATCTCTTATAACTTTTTTGTATATAAAGTCTGTTTTGTCTGATATTAGTTTAGCTACCCCTGCTCTTTCTTGTTTAGTATATACGTGGAGTATATTTTTCAACCATTTTGTATCCCTGGGTCTAAGGTGAGTTTCTTGGAAGCAGCATATGTATGGCTCATGTTTTTTTTACTCATTCTGTCAGCCTTTACCTTTTGATTGGGGAGTTTAATCCATTCACATTCAATGATATTACTGTAAATGCACTATTTATTTCCAATTTTATTCTTTGGTTTTCATATGTCATATTGTGTTTTTGTCTGTCTTTTTACTCTTTTGGTTATCCTTTCTGCTATTCTTTCTTCTATGCTCTCCTCCAGGCCTCTTTCTCCTGTCTTTTTCTTTCAGGTTCTAAGGCTTCCTTTAATATTTTATGCAAAGGTGGATTCTTTTTTATGAACTCTCTTAGTTTCTGTTTGTTTGTGAATATTTCATACACACCTTCATATTTGAAGGACAGATTTTCTGGTTAAAGAATTCTCGGCTGGCAGTTTTTCTCTTTCAATATCCTAATTGTATCATACCACTTTCTTCTTGCTTCCATGGTTTCTGCTGAGAAATCCATGCTAAGTCTTCCTGGGCGTCCCTTGCATGTGATGGTTTGCTTCTCCCTTGCAGCTCTGAGAATTTTCTCTTTACCTTTGACATTTGACATTCTGAGAAGTATGTGTCTTGGAGTAGGTCTATTTGGATTTATTCTCATTGGGGTACGCTGTGCTTCTTATACATATAAATTCATTTCTTTCATGAGAGTTGGGAAATTTTCTGCTATTATTTTCTCAAATACTCTTTCTGCCTCTTTCCCCTTCTCTTCTCCTTCTGGGACTCCCGTGACATGTATGTTGTTGCGTTTTGTGTTGTCATTCAACTCTTTGAGCCCCTGCTCAATTTTTTCCATTCTTTTCTCTCTCTGTTTCTCTTTTCAGTTTTAGCTGTTCTTTCTTAGGTATTACTTATTCTTTCTTCTATCATTTCTAGTCTGCTGTTGTATTCCTCTAATGTGTTTTTGATCTCTTCTTTTGTGTCTTTCATTCCTATGAGCTCTGTTACTTTTCTGTTCAGGATTTCAAATTCCTCTTTGCTCTCTCAGTGTCTCCTTGATGTAGTTTATCTCTTTAGTCATGTTGTCTTTCAACTCATTAATTTGATTTTGGAAATTTTTGCGCATCTTGCTGATTAGTTCTCTCAAATCCTGCGTCTCTTCTGGGACTTTGATATATTCCTTTTCTTGGGCCATGTGTTCCATGTGTTTCCTAGTATGGCTCGTAGTGTTTTGCTGATGCCTAGGCATCTGATTAGGATGGTGGTTCACTCAGATGCTCAATTTCTTTCTCGTTTGTAGGTATTAAGTGGTGGGAGGCTATGTGTTACCGGTGTTCTTTGATTCTTGGCTTGACCTGGATCATTAGGATTTTCCCTGCTAGTTGCTCAAAACTGGGCTCTGGACCCATAGATCCGCTTCCTAGGGCTTTGTGGAGAGAGGTTATAAAGGCTGGAAAAAGCCTCTCAAATATTTTTAATTTTCTTAGTGCACTTCCTTGGTCTGCCAGCAGATGCCGCTCTTTGGCAGCCCTCTCAGTTCAATGCCTGGTAGGAGTGTGTTTGTTGCAACACAGATGGAATCAATGTGATAGAGCTTCCTGCTTGAAGGCTAAAAGCCTTGTGATTGAAACTCTCAGAGACAGTTCTCCAGCCTTCTGTGGCAGCCCCCTCTCCTAACCAGGTTAGGAAATATTTCTACTCCCCTCTGAGTTCTCAACAATCAATCCTGTTAGTAGAGAAGGAGATTGGGAGTGTCCTGTATCTTTAGCCGCTTGCTGGCTCCCAAAGCAAACAATGGCACATCCCCACCAGGCCTGAAAGGGCAGGTGGGACACAGCAGACCAAATTTGTGGGTCAGATTCTGAATTAGCCTTAGGCTGTGCTCCACTCTCTCCCCTTTCCTTGGGTGGTGAATACCTGGAATACCCTTTTTTTGTAGCCACAAGTCCAGAGGCCTGAGTATTATAAAGTGTCTTTAGTATGAGGGAGAGTGCCAGCAGCAGAAGCAGCTGGTTTCAACGCACAGTTTTGTAGTGGTGATTCCTCTCTTTTGTCCCTCTCTCCTTAGGGCAGTGTGCAGCCTTTGCCTGGTGTCCCAAACCCTAGAATATCTTTTTCCAGGCTGTTTCAGCCTGTCCTCTAGCTATTTTTCTCATAATTGTTTTCTTGATCCTAATCTCAAATTTATATAAATTATTATAATATTTTTCCCTTTTATATGAAAAAGAATAATAGGTTTTCAGTTTTGAAAACATGCCTATAGGTGATATCTCAGTGCCTTTGAGGAAGTTCTGTTTATTGTTAGGCAAATTTTCATTCTTTTTCTTTCTCTTAAGAAAACCCACAAGGCATTTTTGAATATCATTACGTCTTGAAAGTACTGTATTTTCCAGAATAAACAACAAGGATACGGTATTTAGGAAGGAAGAAAACTAATACTTATTTAACATTTACTGTATACCAAGCACATACTAGGTGTTTCATGGCTGTCTCATTTATCCTTAAAACAATTCTATAGACCATTATTGTCTCCATTTTTTTTTTTTTTTTTTTTCGTATGGGAGGAAACTGAGAAATAGAAAGATTAAGTAAATTACTTAGGATCCCACATGTTAAATTAAAGGGAGGAGCTAAAATTTGCATCCAGTTTCTGTCTCACTAAAAAGTACAAATCAGATAAGTGTCTCTCCAAGCTATTCATAAAAATGCCTTCCAATTTTTGCTATGGTATGCTGTTTTTTAATAAAATTTCTTAGGTAACCATAATTCAATATGCAGTCTCCTTGGGCTTACTCCTGGAAGGCCTTATCATGACCTGTAGGCCCTGTTGCTGTAATGCAGTTGTGAGTTTATAGGGCATCAGGCTTGAAGTAATTCTTTTGACCAGATGTTTGGTTTTATAACTGTCATCTTTATGCTGAGGAAAAGATGACAAAAATATCAAATATTACATTTTAAAATCTTTGAGTTATTAAAAAATAACCTCAGTTCTATTTCTGAATTAAAGTATGAAAATGTTCAATTATAACCTTCAATGAAAGTAAAAAATAAGCTTTCATTTTATGTTTTTAAAGTTATGTGAAGGCTTAGTTTGCAGAATGAATAATAACATAGGTGAAGGTTACCATTTCCACTATACTTTGTGATATATTAATTATGGACTTTCATCGGAATTATTTATGAATTTTTTTCTTGCTTAGCTGCTTTAATATTTTTAAATATTACAAGTATTCTGGGTTTCCATAGGTTGATATGAGGTCATAAAAATAGAAGTTTATGATTCATTGTAACCTATCTTATAGTAATCTTTTTAGTTGTCATGCTTTTTGATGACAAGAGAAAAGCAACTATTGAAATAATGTTAAAAAATACTCTTTGTGTCTGTCCACAGTGAAGAAAAAGAAAAAAAAAAAGCATTAGTCTCTAAAAATTTGTGTGTAGTTTGTTTTTATAATCCTCTATTTCCAAAAGATAAATGAAGGAGAAAAAATTGCCCTTTGATATACTTCAATTTTTTTTCCTTATGGGGAAGTATTTCTTTAATACCATGAAATGAGGTTTTTAAAAGCCCTCTGTGATCATTATATCAAATACAAATTATAAAATTATAAAAGTCTTTAAAATTTTCTCTGTTATTCCTTTTCTCCTCCCCCAACAAACAATAAATGTATCAGAAACCTTTGTAGCTAGTTGAGAAAATCTTCATTTCTTAGCCTCCAAAGGTAGTATGATAGCATTTGTGAAACAAGGTTGTCATCTAGTGGTGTTGTCAAGTAATACATCCTTCAAAATTAGCTACCTCATAATGTTTAGCTTTTTAAAGAAGTGCTTAAAAACAAATGTTTCAGTTTTCCAGAATTTAAGCAATTTTAAATGTTGTTAATACCCATCTTTCATTCTTTAATGTTAGACCAAGGAAAATACTTTGTTAGGAAAATGAACTATTAAAGTTTAAATAGAGATTTGGGCTGCAATCTCATGAGTTCATTCAATTTACTGTTGGTGTACCAATTTATATCCTTGTCTGTGATTTCCTCCCCACTCCCCCAATGTATCTGTAACCTGCATCAAATACATTTATTTCATCTGCACTAAAAGGAAAAGAGTACCTTCTCACTGTGTTACTCTCTTAATGGTCAGGTTGTCTGAAGCAAATTTTGTGCCCAAACTCTTAATTGTTACCTTAATAATCTCGTTACTTGATACATTTAAATGCTGCATTTTCCAAACTATATTCATACACAGGCATTTATAAACTGTTTTCTTCTGTGCCGGAGAAGGACGGAATCAGCAAGTTAATTATTTCATGTCTTTTACTGGATATAAGAGCTTATAAGAAAAATAGCAAAAACTGAAGTTTTGGCAGGTGTGTTATAATGCATTTATACTATGGAGAGTGAAATAGGTTAGGCAGAGTGAATAGAGTGTTAGAGTAAGTAATAATAATTTTTAAAAATTATTTTTTAATGTTTTGAGAATTTGCAATAGTTTGGGAGCTTCTGTGTTTGCTGTTTTAAAATACCTTTTAATATATGTGAATTTTAAAAAATCTGTCATGTTTTATTCTTTCCATTCCCATATTGACTTGGGTAATTGAGAGTTAATTCTCTGTTTTTTCTTTGTGGATAAGAAAGAATCCATTTATTATATTGCCATTTTCATATTTGGATGTCATACTTGGTATTAGCAACTCCAGAGTGGTAGCAAGTTATCATGTTTTGAACAGGGACCCCAAAAACTAGATGTATTAGTCAGCCAAAGGGGTGCTAACGCAAAATACCAGAAATCTGTTGGCTTTTATAAAGGGTATTTATTTGGGGTAGAAGCTTGCAGTTACCAGGCCATAAAACATAAGTTACTTCCCTCACCAAAGTCTGTTGCCACATGTTGGAGCAAGATGGCTGCCAACGTCTGCAAGGGTTCAGGCTTCCTAGGTCCCTCTCTTCCCAGGGCTCATTTCTCTTCGGGCTCAGCTGCTCTGCTTTCTTCACAAGGCCAGCTGTAGACTCTCAGGTGAACAGCTCGTCTCTCTTCCTGAGGCCTCTGCCTGTATTTAATGGAGACATCTCTCCTTCCTCACATATCTGCTTCTCTGTGTGTTTACTTCCCAGGCTCCAGGATTAAAACTCTAAACTACCTTCTCCGCCATGTGGTTTCTTTGTGAGTACCCGCCCACCAAGGAGGGCAGGGACTTAATGTCCTACTGATGTGGCCCAATCAAAGCCTTAATCATTATTTAATCAAGTAAAAGTGAAACCTCTGAATCCAATATAATCTAATATGCCCAGAGGAACAAACCAGTTTACAAACATAATCCAATATCTATTTTTGGAATTCATAACCAATATCAAACTGCTATACTACATAAGGCCTTAAGACCACTGTATACCAGCTGTTGTCCAGATAACTCCTTTATTTTTTATTGCGTTTCTAACTATTTGGGAAGAATGTTTTCACTCTTGTTTTTCTCATGGCCATTTTAAAGATTTTTTTTTTTTTTCTCTTAGTGTGTTATCAGACTAATTATATCAATGTTTAATAATGGAGTCTTTTAAAAAATTATTTTAGGAATTCAGATCTCAGTTCAGATTGGAATAGGCATTCATTGTTTCCGTGGGTGGATGGGTGGAGAGGAAGAAAACTTTAGTGTTTGTTTTGAAGGCTCTGTTTCAGGCCTATTGGAGAATTCCTCCCCCTTAAAAAATATATGTAGTCTGGAAGTCTGCAGTAAATCAGTTCTATATATGTCCAGTCTGTAAAACAACTAGGTCAAAGACCAAAACTAAATGATTTGTCATTTTTTTATTCTGTTTTCGGCAACTCTGGCAAGAACATTTATTATGTGCATAATTGTATTCATTGCTTTCTGTCATACAAAGTTTGACCTAAAAGACTTGGTCCTTTTCCTCTTTTGTTTAAAAAGGAAGCCACCCATGGATGTTTTGTCATTTGAGAGACATTTGTGGTACAACACTGCATTTACAAAGGCAACTTGGAATTATACAGGAGCAAATAAGCAGATAAATAAAACTGTTAAGTTGCATAAGTATACAGAGCATCTATACCCGATGCAGACTGAAACCTGTTTTGTTTGACCTGTACAGTGTTTTACAAAAACCTGAAAGCTAAAAATCAGATCTGGCAATAACCTACCCTCATGTAGACAATCAGTGGTAGCTGATTTATGGTTGCTCCCTTGAGATGGGGTGTGTGCTCTTTAGTTTGCCTTGGCCCTCATTATATGCACATCATAGCCAGTGAATAAGATGGACTCAGACTTTTACCTGCTTTCAGAGGAATGGATCAAAGGAAAATTGTTTCCCTTTTCTTTACCCTTGGTCTCCTGGGGATCCACTATCTGGATTTAAAAAATGAGGTTAAAATGATAATATTTGTTTTATTGCAGTTTTCTGTCAATTGAAGTTCTTGAAATGCAAAGTAACTTCTGTTACTGAGGTGAAAATGATTTTGGTAGGCACTTAGGATGTCTACCCTTTCTTGCTGAATATATTATTCATTATTTGTAGTAAGAAAAGGTTACCATCCAAATTGGTAGATAATAATTGTTATTAAAATTCTTATTTCTGAAGTGAAGTCAGAAAATTAAGTGACTAAGTTGGAATTTTAACATCTGTCAAAAAGAAGTATTTTCTAAAATCGTCTCTTTAAAATCTGAACATTTATTAAACTGGTGATTTAAAATTGTATTATTTGAAGGTAAAATTGATGAGAAATATTAGTCTATTGAGTATCATGCAGAAATTTATCTCATTAGTGCCTCACATGTCAATAAAATGTTTTCAGATGTATATTTAGTTCAGAATAGTTATAATAACGGTGTTCCAAAATCTTCATTAGGGAGTTTAAAAAGCAGGTGCCTTTGCTAACTGTTTTAGTAAACAAGTTTACTAAACTAGGGTCCATTTCTTCTTTGGGGTCCATGCCCTTGGGTTTTATGTGCTCAAAGATGGCACATGGAAACTGATTATAATCTTCTTCCCGCGAGGCCCATCGTGGAGATGTGCACAGGGATCAGCTCTGATGCACCTACTCCCAATTTTCAGTTTCTGATGACCGCATTAAAGCTGGTGAATCTTGTTTTGTACATATTTGCATACTGCATAACTGTTGCATTTTGAAGCAGATCTGGGCATTTGACTTTGACTTTATTACTTGTTTTATTCATTGATAATATTGGGGTTTTAAATGTTTACTAAAGCAGAAAGATTAATTTGTAAATCCCAAATTATGGTTAATTTAGGTTTAATCCCATGAAAATGGCCTGGTATTTACAGAAGGATCACTAAAATATTACTTCAGGAGAACTGTGAATGGATTTCCTGTTTTTTGATAATTATTGAGTAAAGCTATAAGCTTCAAGTCCTGTGATTTTTCAAAATAAGAAGGGGTGAGTAAGGGTGATCCTTTACAACTTCAAAATTGAGACCGAGCCAAATTTTGTAATGGTAGATGCAGGAAGTAGTTATTTCCTTGGCCTCTGGGTTTCTTTTTCTGGTTGAAGCTAGAATTTTAAGGACAGATATTTGAATATATATATATATGTTCTTCAGAAGGACACTTAATGGCATTATTTGAACAGATTTACATAATATTTGACTCAAACATGGGTGAAGTTAGATTTTTCATCCCTTATGGCTTCTACCTTAAGAATTTTTCTTTAGATAGACTTTCCCTTTTTATACTTTGTAGGGATGGATATTTTGTAATTCTAACAATTGTTGAGTCTCTTATCATTAGTAAATATTAGTTTCCTGCTCCTTTACTGTACAACTAGAACTATTCCTGTTTAATATATTTTAGTGCACACTGATTGAATTTGTCTAGTTCTGCTTTGTGTGTATATGTATGTGTGAATTGGTAAAGTGTTTAGTTGATTAGAAGACTGTTTGTATAGATGTTAGCTCTGTTTATAAGCAGACTGCATTCCTAATACTAGCATCCACTGTTGAATAAGTTAAAGCAGTATGCTTTAAATGGAAAGACTGCTAAAGTGGGAGTCAAGAGGCATGCCTGGATTCTCGTTTTAGCTTTACCATTACTTAAGTTTGTATTTTGGGACAAGTTTAATGAACGTATCTGGGCCTCCTTTTCTTCATCTGTAAAATTGAAGAGTTAATGTTTGATTATCTTTTAAGATCTATCCCAGTTCACCTGACATTTATAATCCTTCAATTCTAAAGGGTTGCCTTTCTAGAAAGCAAAATATTCTATTAGTCATCACATACTATTTCCCTACTATGTAGGAGTTTTGGAAAGTTGTATTGTAATCACTCAAACAGCATTGTATTTATTATCCATATCCCTTTGCACTGTTACTTTAAAATTGGTTTCAACCTATACTTTCAGTTCTACCCCATTTCCTAGCCAGAATGCTCTAGATGTAAGAGGCTTAATTAAGTAATATCCGTAGAAATGGCTTTGTGTGGTTAATTGGAATTATATATACAGAATATGGCAACAGAACAGTATATTGACAGTATAATGAGAGAATTAATTTAGCCATTTTGGATTAAAGCAGTGTTTTAACCATCTGACCTGACTGAACACATTTGTCTTCTATGGTCCCTTTTGTACTATCATTGCTGCCCACCACCTGTCGTTCTTATTGACTCATCTACATACTTACTACTTCTATTTTTGTTTTAACTCACTGAACTGCTTGCTTTCATTCATAATTGTAGTTTAGCACTGCCATCTTCTTAAACTTTTAGTGGCACCTAAATTAAAAAAAAAATTTTTTTAACATTCTTGGTTTGATTTATTTTTACTTTATCCTGACTTTGTCTTCTTTATAGGCTTGTCACTGTTACTTCCTGTCACCTTTTTGTGCTTTCTAACTATTACATTTCTTTTCACTTGCTCTTTTTCTTTTGAGAAATCATTCATTATTTGTGTCTTAAAGGCACATATTTTTTGGTTCCTACCTTCAGGTAGAGTTTACATTAACAAAGGTGTCTTAGAAAATCAGTCCAATGTTGGTGGAATTGCTGGCCACCAGGAATGATCTTGAATTAGCTCTGTCAGACCAGTAGTTCTGAATGATTTTTAGCAGTGGGAGAATGTCTACAGTGGCAATAGTATCATTGGCTCTTTGATTAAAGGAGTTGATACTTATTATGAAAGATGTGAGATGTTATTGACATTTTCACAGGTGGACTTTTGGGAAGTAGTTACCAAGTTGTAGAATTTATCAGAGGATTTCAAATTAGCCATGTTGGCCATGGGTGGATGTGTAGAAATAATTTTTCTTTCCTTGGTTTCAGTGATCTCTTCGGTCTTGGGTTAAATAGTTTCTCTGACAGGTGTGTGTTTGTAGTTTGGACTGGTAGAAGAACAGAGAGCAAAAAGACAATGAGTACACAAATAGAAAATAGACATAAAAAGGAAAATGTGAAAAAAAAAAAAAGAAAAAAAAGAGAAAGTAAAATATGTGGGGTAAAAGTTGCTTATCTTTGTGCCACTTGAAGTCAATAGCATTTATTGACAGACTCTAGAGAACATAATGTTAAAGAAGGAACTTCAGAAGCTAATATGAGAAAGTAGCCCAGAGAAAATTTCTGTTGGACTAATTTTAAAACTATATTTTCTTCAGTTCTATTTTTATAACATATCTTAATCTCTTTCAAGAGTTTACTGTATTATCAGATATTAAATAAGTCAGGTAATATATTTGTATAATGGCAAGATATAGTTCATACACTCCTTAAGAAGTATATTGATGTTTAAATAGCCTTTCTTGGAAATCATATGGGTAATCTTATTAGCACAATATCCCTTTAATGATACAAAAGAAGGGAAATATGCGTTGTCTCTTCTGTTCTTCAGAAATACTAAATAAACAGGAAGTATCAAAGACTTTTTCCTTAGTGTTTGTAACGGAAGCATAGTAGAGAACAGAAATGTATATAAACTTAAGAATTTTGATTAATTTTGATTTTAGATAATATTAAGTCATTTATTTTATTTTAACAGGTATCTTTCAGATGAAGGCATTGAAGCTTGTACAAGTTCTCCTGACAAAGTCAATGTAAATGACATCATCCTGATTGCTCTCAATGTAGGTTCTGTTTATTAATTTATAAACATTTAGATGTGGAATTATATTTATAACAAATGTCTCATAGCATAAGCTGAATTTTATGATAAGTAATATGGAATACAACTTTCTTCCTTTTTAAAATTTTTGATCCCATCTTAAGTTGCAGTGATGGTTGAATTTGGTAATCTCAGATTAGGCAACTTTATTAGAAATATATGTTTCTTTAATATCTATTATACAGAATCCAATAAAAAAAGAAAATGCAATCAATACTAATTTTTCAACCCAGTGATCAGTTAAAGAATTTCATAACATTTATGGTAGCCATGTAATAGAGAAAACTGACCATATTAATTTTAAATATTGCCATTTAATTTATATGGAAACTCTGGTTAGGTTATAGTTTTTTGACAATTGGATTTGTTTCAAAATAAATGCATTTGAGTGCATTTCTTTCCAATTTCCCTCCTCCCCCTTTGTATAGCTATATGTAACTTTTATGTAATTAGAATTGGATTTTGGATTTTTTCAAAGAGTTGTAAAAATTGTTTGAAATATAAATGTAAGTGGATTAAAATTCTATTTTCAGACTTGTGGTTACCCTGTCGGAGTTTTTCATGTTGCCTTTTCAATACCAATTTATGAACAATTAAAGTTATATTTTGTGATATATGATGGGTGGAATTCATCAGGGACCATTGTCTGACAAATTCATATCAGTGCAAAATAGGTTTATTAGAAAGCAGAAATGGCAAACACTAATAAGAACATTTAAAGTATAAATATATAAATGAGTATATAACGACTTTTTAAAAATTAATTTATATTTATATACTTAAACTTGGGTTTAAACAGATAAAATTCATGCTCTGAACTCTCCTGTTTTCAGCTTCTTTGAATTTTATTTAGCAGTAGTCTTGGCAAGATTATTTCTTTATTAAAAATCTAGCTACTCAGCTTTGAAACAAACAAAAGACTTTTTTTTTTTTTAGTGTAAGCATTAGAAATTATACATATTATTTATGATGAAAATGGTAATATTCCTTAAACACTTTACTTTCTTTGATTTGCACTCAAATTATTCTATGCTATTTTAAAAAAAAAGTTCTAAAAGAACTCTGTTTTATTTCTTAATTAATTTAAGGGGAAAAAAACTTTCTAAAAATAATAGGAAATTGATTTTTATATACTTAGGTAAAAAGCAGTGAGCTAACTATAATTGGGTATGAAACTTAAGTAAAATAAACCAAGTTGAAATATTTGTGCTAGGCACTCAAAAGATGCATGATAATTATTATCTGAATGAATAAATTAAGTTGTATAATTTTTTCTGATATATACTCCAAAGAATTAATACCATATAATGAAGGAAAAAAATACTTTTAATCAGAATGAAACGTACAACACATAAATCATCTACTTTTCAAGTTTATTATCTTTTAATAAAATTTAGCCATTTATAGTATCCTTTGAATTTTTTTTTTCAATTTTTGAGTGATTGTGACTATTAATCACTAGTTGAGAAACACTTGTATTAACAATTCTTTATAATTTACTTATTGTTGGGAGAAATGGACTTGTTAATTGCACAGATTTTTTTTTTTTTTTTTAATCTATTAGGAATCTATAAAAATATATGGACTTTTTGTTTGGGGGTTCCTCATGACTACCTACATGTTCAGTGATTCACTAGAAGGACTCATGGGACTCAGCATATGGTTGTACTCATAGCTAAGGTTTATTACAGAGAAAGCATGCAAAACAGGACCAGCAAGGGAAAAAGACACAGGAATTTGGAGAAATCCATCCACAAGTTTCTTATTTTAAAATTTTTAAAATTTTTAATTTTTAATGAAGCTTTAGATTACATAAATGTTACATGAAAAATATAGAGGATTCCCATGTACCCCATCCCCTCCCCCTCACACACTATCCCACATTAACAACATCTTTCATTAGTGTGGTACATTTGTTACAATTGATGAACCTATATTGAAGTATTGCTACTAACCGTGGACAATAGTTTACATTGTAGTTTATACTCTGCTCTGCACAGTTTTATAGGTTATTAAAAAATGTATAATGGCCTGTATCCATCGTTGCAATATCATGCAGGACAATTCCAATGTCCCGAAAATGCCCCCATGTTATACCTATTCTTCCCTCTCCCTCCCCTCAGAACCTCTAGTTGCCTGCCTTTATATCAATGATAAAAGTTCTTCCATTACTAGAATAATGATATGTCTACTTTAGTTCATTGTTCATTCCCCAAACTTGAGGATTTTGGGGTGGTGATGCCTACTCTGTTTCTGATTGAGAGTGGGCTTCGATCCCATGGGGCAGATGGATGGAACTCTGATTGCAGTTGCATACACTCCCTGTTCCTTGGGATAGGAGTTGTCCATCATCATTTCCTTGTTAGTTGCTCTGGATGAGTCCTATGAATTAGAGAGTTGGTGTTGCAACTCTGCTGAGATTCAGAGCTCAACTGGCACATGAACTTTCCAAAGATTTAAGTTTCTGGGACATATATTTAACAAGTATGGTGCTAATTATAGGTTCAAAAAAAAGAGGCAGAAAAGCCATGTGTAGGGAAACTATAAATGAGTCTATTACACTAGGGAGCATAAATTCCAAAGTAAGGCCTGCTGATAGGGTGCCAAATTCCCGAGCTTATCTGCCCTGCTTATAGCATTTGGATATCTCTACAGCCCTAAGGAGCCCTGCTGTTTGAGGCACTGTTTACTGTGGCAGTCAATGAGATCCTGCTGAGATATGCATAAGCATAACCTCTGGAATGATCTCCTGACTCACTTTGAAATCTCTTAGCCATAAAAACTCATTTATGTTTAATATTTCTCCCTTTCAGTCAATGTATTTTTCCAGATGCATTGCTAATTGGTGCTTGATAATAATCCCTGGGTGCCAGTGAGGCTTCTTCCTGGAGTCATGTCTCAAACAGGGCTGTGGGGGGAGGAGGTAGTGTGTTTACATGCTGAGTTTATGCTTGCTTCTTCCTGTGAAGGACACACCCACTTGATTCTCTCTCCATCAGTGAAAAATGTAATAGCATGTGTACTCAGTGCCCAAGGCTTTTATTGCATTGTTCATGAACGTACTTTCTGCCTGGAACACACCAAAACTATAGACTTAAGACTTTCAGAAATGAAGAATGTGTTTACGATAAATTACATTGCTTGTAAAAGTAGTCTGAATTATGCTTTCAGATAAGGAATGGCCCCAAATGCTAGTCTAGGGCCCCCTTTGTAGGTAGGTCTTCTAAAGATAGCAATCTCAGGCCTGCTATGTTAACTCTTTTCTGCAGAAATTTTTGTGTTGGAAAGGAGGTTCTTAATTTTGTGTTCTGTAAAGTAGGGAATAAGAATATTAAAAGTGAAATTGAAATCAAGCATGTGGTTTTGAGGTACAACCATTTGAATTATTCAGAAAAAAATATGGAATCGTTAAATTACTAAACAGTTATTGTAAAAATTTATAAACAGATTATTTTGTTATTTTTCTAAGATTCTGTATAATAAAAAACGATTTGCTAGATAGGTATTCTGTTGAACTTGAATTGTCAGGAATCTTTTGTGTTTGTGTACAGGTGTATGTGTAGTTGTGTGTATGTGTGTGTGTGTGTGTGAGTAGTATATATGTAGGTAACTAGATGCTTTGTAAATGATGATAAGTTTTTAATAGGTTAAATATTTTTCCTGCATAATTTTTTTGTTCAGTGTAAAAGTATTTTTCGACCCAGTTGCCCTAGTGACCTTGATATAATGGGGTCTGAATAATAAAGCTTTTGCAGTACTTAGGAATTGACTTTAAATTTAGGATGTTTAAAATATTTGGTATGTTGTTTTCATCTTGCTAAAAACACATTGAAGTATCATTTATTCCTTTTATGTATATATAACACTTTAAAGGTATTTTTAAACTTTTAACATATTGTCTTCTTTTAGCCTGACAACACCTTTGTAAGATCAACTTGGTGATATTTTTCCATTTTATAGAGTTATAAATTAACTGAGTTTAGAGAAGTTGTGAGAGTCATTAAGTCAAGTGATTAATAAATTACAGTTTGGAATGAATCAAACTTTAGGATGTTAGTCTAGTGTTCATTTCTACTTAATGTTGATGGTGCATTTTAGTTTGCATTAAATCTCATAATTACTGATAAAAACCAGAAATGAGGTACCATAGTATATCTTTTTTTTTTTTTTAACTTTATTTTGTACATTTAATAATTGAAAACATAAGCAATAAAAAACTAAAAAGTAAACACAGATGAATAAATATATACATTTCTCAATTAAATGTAATGGATACATGTAAATTATTATTATTATTATTATTATTTTTGTGTGTGAATCAAACAATATATTACACAATGTATTTGGTTCATAGTAATGCATTCATACAGTATTTGTCCTTTTGTGTCTGTCTTGCTTCACTCAACATAATGTCCTCCAGGTTCATCCATGTTGCCATATGCTTTATGACTTCATTTCTTCTTACAGCTGCATAATATTCCATCGTGTGAATAGACCACAGTTTGTTTATCCATTCATCTGTTGATGGACACCTGGGTTGTTTCCAACTTTTGGCAATGGTGAATAATGTGGCTATGAACATCAGTGTGTAGATGTCTGTTGGTGTCACTGCTCTCAGTTCTTCTGAGTATATACCCAGTAGTGGTATTGCAGAGTCACGTGGCAAGTCTATATTCAACTTCTTTAGGAACTGCCAAACAGTCCTCCGTAGTGGTTGTACCATCCTGCATTCCCACCAACAGTGAAAAAGTGTTCCTATCTCTCCACATCCTCTCCAACACTTGTAGTTCTCTGTCTTTTTCATAGTGGCCATTCTGATAGGTGTGAAATGATATCTCATTGTAGTTTTGATTTGCATTTCCCTAATCATGAGTGATGTTGAACATTTCTTCATGTGTTTTTTTGCCATTTGTATTTCTTCTTCGGAGAAATGTCTATTCAAGTCTTTCGCCCATTTTTTAATTGGGTCATTTGTCTTTTTATTGTTGAGTTGTAACATCTCTTTATATATCCTGGATATTAAACCCTTATCAGATATGTGATTTCCAAATATTTTTTCCCATTGAGATGGCTACCTTTTCACCCTTCTGACAAATTCCTGTGAGGTGCAAAAGTGTTTAATTTTGAGGAGGTCCTATTTATCTAATTTTTCTTTTGTTGCACGTGCTTTGGGTGTGAGGTCCAAGAAACCACCACCTACTACAAGGTCTTGAAAATGTTTCCCTACATTTTCTTCCAGTAGTTTTATGGTCCTGGCTTTTATATTTAGATCTTTGATCCATTTTGAGTTGATTCTTGTATAGGGGGTGAGATAGGGGTCCTCTTTCATTCTTTTGGTTATAGATATCCAGTTCTCCCAACACCATTTGTTGAAGAGACTGTTTTTTTCCCATCAGCGTGGGCTTGGTAGGTTTGTCAAAAACCAGTTGACTGTATAGGTGAGGGTTTATTTCTGGATTCTCAATTCTATTCCACTGATCGATATGTCTATCTTTATGCCAGTACCATGCTGTTTTGACCACTGTAGCTTTGTAATATGTTCAAGGTCAGGCAGCGAAATTCCTCCTACATTGCTCTTCTTTTTTGGAATACGTTTGGCTATTCGGGTGCACTTACCCTTCCAGATGAATTTGGTAATTGCCTTCTGTAATTCTGTAAAGTAAGCTGTTGGGTTTTGATTGGTATTGCATTGAATCTATAAATCAGTTTGGGCAAGATTGACATCTTCACAATATTTATTCTTCCAATCCATGAACACGGAATGTCTTTCCATTTGTTTAGGTCTTTTTAAATTTCTTTTAGCATTGTTTTGTAGTTTTCTGCATATCGGTCCTATACTTCCTTGGTTAAATTAACTCCTAGGTATTTGAGTCTTTTTGTTGCTATTGAAAATGGAATTTTCTTCCTGAATTCCTCCTCAGATTGTTCAGTATTAGTGCACAAAAACATTACTGAATTTTGCGTGTTGATCTTATATCCTGCCACTTTGCTGAACTCATTTATTAGTTCAAGTAGCTTTGTTGTGGACACTTCAGGATTTTCTCTCTCTCTCTCTCTCTATATATATATATTTTTTTTTTTTTTTACCGGAAGGTCCCGGGGATCGAACCCGGGTCCCTCCATATGGGAGACGGACGCCCAACCAGTTGAGCCACATCCGACCCCCCAGGATTTTCTAAATACAGGATCATGTCATCCGCAAACAGTGAGAGTTTTACTTCCTCTTTTCCAATTTAGATGCCTTAAATTTTTTTGTCTTGTCTAATTGCCCTCGCTAGAACTTCTA
>JAKSZT010045140.1:21010-42930 GCA_026826555.1 Tolypeutes matacus
CGCCGTGTGGAAGGGTCCGTGGGGCTCTGCAGCCCAAATTTCAGGTCAGAACCTGAGTCACCCTAAGGCTGTGTCCCTCTCTCTCCCTTTTCCGGGAGTGGCAGATCCCTGAAGCCCCCTTTGTCTGTGGTCGCAGGCCCAGGGTCCCAAGAATTCTGAAGAGTGTGGGGGAGGGTGCCCGGCAGCAGCAGAAGCTGCTACTTGGAACTCACGGTTCTGTAGTCGCAATTTCCCTCTTCTGTCCCTCTCTCCTCTGGGTGGTGTGCAGCCTTCACCTGCTGACCTAAACCCTAGAAGATCTTTTTTTGGGGCTGTTTCAGCTTGTCCTCTCGCTATTTTTCTAGAGAAGAGATTCCCATGTCTTCCTAGTCCGCCATCTTCCCGGAAGTCTGTGTATATCTGAAAATTTGTATATATTCTGTTTCTCATTCATATTTAAATATTATTCACTTAATGGGTGTTATGCAGAATTTGATGATAAAATGGGACATGTTTTATATCCACTGAAATAATTATGACAGTTAACATCCTCTGAGTGCTTACTCTGTGCCGTTCATTGTGCTAAGTACATCACATGTATTAACATTTAATCCTCAAAACAATCCTAATATAGGAAAAGCTAATGTAAAAGTGTGTTTTTTGCCCTTATGTTGTTACTCAGTACTTTCAAAGTAAGAAGGCATACAACCTGAGGCATGGTTTATAATTTTTTCCAAAGCATTATTGGACTGAGTTTGGGAAAATCGTTAACCCTAAAGCATTGTTACACAAGTGTTTGGATTTGGGGCTTAGTTTGCTCTGGCAGTTCCATTTGGTGAGTTTTAGTTTTGAAATGATCCTTGCATTACATCGAGAAAGAAATTGTGACTCATATTAGCAAAAACTAGAAAGGATGGGTGGTAGTTGTGTAGTTGATATGATTGTTTCTTAAGCCGACTATGTGTGGCTATTTAAGATAGGAGGATATTCTATTATTGCAGATATTCAAAGAAGACTTTCTTATTTCTATTATGTGTTCCTTTCACATCATAGCTATTATAGTCACCCCGCATTTTCTTCTTAAATCTAACTAAATTCTCCATCATAATTTATGTGATTAAATGCACACTAAATTTATTCTTTTATTCTGCTCTTGAGGTGATGAAGAGCTACTGTATTCCAAAGAATAACAAAATAATACAAATTAAGTTACCTCACTATCTCAAGTATCAGGCTAGTTTCTTAGCTTAAATGTTTGTGCTGTTCCATGAATATTGATATTTTCCTCTGAATAAGTAAATTCCTTACCATTCCTTTAGGTTTTCACTTCCTAAAGATGACACCATCATTAAAAGTTCTTTTTTAATGTAGCCTACATTATTGAAGTTTTCCTTTTTATGTCAGAAATGACATAACTTTGGTTGTGTTTGTCCATTATGTTTATCTTTTTATGTTTTGCTTTGGTTTGCTGAGTAATACTACATATTTTAGCATTTTCATATGATTAAGTCATTTGTTCACTACTTTCCAATTTGTTTAAACAAAGGAAATAAGTATTTACTACAGTGAAGTCTTATAATAATTTATTTGCTACTCCCTAGAACATTTGTGTGGCTTTGTTATATTACAGGCATCACAGCCTATAGAGTAATGTGTTTTTATGTCTTTGCCTAATAAGGTAGGTGGGGTTCAATTGTAAAAATAAACTATCTTTATGTTTTCAAAAGTAGTTATTTGACTTTGGATTGTGGCATTACTTTCTAGTAAGACCAGAGTTTACATAAATCAAGTCTGGATTTTAATATTAATTAAGTTAGTATGTTAAAAGGGTACCTAAATAAAATGACCAGAATTAAGGCTTTATATGTTACCATTCAACTTGCCTACACACTTTAAACAACTTATGTATGGGACTGTCATTTGAAAAGGTTGATCATATATTTGGATCTCATAACCAGTTAGTAGAGAGTTATTTAATTTTTAATCCATAAACTCCTAAGTTCATCTTTTCTTTATGAGGTTTAGATTTACTTTTCTCCATAATTTGTTTTAATAGTAATATTTTTATTTTAGACAGATCTAAGAACAATTGGCAAGAAATTCCTCCCCAGTGACATCAGTGGCGGAAAGGTAGAAAAGGTAAAGAAGAAATGTTAACTTTCTAAGTTATGCTAACTACAGTTAACAGGAACATCTTCTAAATTGCTGGAATTATATTTTGTTTATAAAGACTGCAACTGCAAAGCAATATTTTGGAGGTGAACAGGTCACAAAGTCTTTATTGTGATTTCCTGAATACATGGAAAATTATTGAGTTAAACTTTGTGACTTTTCAACATGTAAAATACTTTCATTTAGAAATTATAACCTTGTCACACCTACCTTTACACTGTATACTTACCTTTCTGGCACATTTACCTCAGGACAGGGACCTTTTCTTACCTTTTTATTTTAGTTACCTATTGTATTTATTCAAAGAATTTATTAATATAAAAGTATTAGATTATCTGAGAATATTGGAGCACGTTTGCATAATGGCTATTGCTATTATTTTGCATTCATATATGCATATCCATGTTATGATTTTTTTCAGTGATCTCTTTTTTAAATACAAAGATATGATATTAAATACCATCTAGTCTTTTGCATTCTATTCATTTACACTGATTTTCTTTTTTTCTTTTATTTTTTAAAGAAACTTTAGATTACATAATGTTATATAAAAACATAAGCCCCACTCCCTACCCCCTCCCATACTTTCTCACATCAAAAACATCCCTCATTAGTGTGTACAATTAATGAACATATATTGAAGCATTGCTACTAACCATGTATTACAGTTTACATTATAGTTTACACTCTGTCCCACACAATTTTGGTTTATGACAAACTATACAATGGCCTGTATCTGTCACTGCAATGTCATGCAGACAACTCTAATGTTCCGAAAAGGCCCCCATATTACACCTATTCTTCCCTCTCCCATCCCTCAGAACCTCTGGTGACCACCGTCTTTATATTGATAAGAGTTCTTTGATTGCCAGAATAATAAGTCTATAGTAGAATAATAATAATTTTACTTTAGTCCATTGTTCATTCCCCAGTCTTGAGGATTTTGGAATGGTGATGCCCACTCTGTTTCTAAGTGAGAGAGGGCTTAGATCCCATGGAGCAGATGCATGGAACTATTTTGCTTGCAGTTACACTGATTTTCTTTTTATTTGAAAATATATATAAATCGTGTCATATACATTACCTATACTCTAAAGAGATACTTTTAGTGTGTATTTTTTTTTTATATGCATATATGTGTATTTGCTTACAAAAATGTTATTTATATATATATATATATATATATACATATATTTTAAGAGGTGCTTAGATTACCCAAAATATTACACAGAACCCACTGGGATTCCCATGTTGCCCACCTGCCACACCTCCCACCACATCCCACACAAACATCTCCCACAAGTGTGGCCCACCATCCTCAATGAACTTACACATCCTGGAGCCTTGCCACCAACCATAGACCACATTTCACACCGTAGACCACACTCTCTCCAACTCAGTTCTGAGTGGTGTGTGCTGATTTAAAATGGCCTACATCCGTTGCCACAACTGTACTCAGGACAACCTCTAACTCCCAAAGAAGCCCCTGTATTTCAACTGCTCATCCCCTCCCTACCCCAAAAGTGTCAAGTGGCCACTGGCTCCACCTCATTGTTATAATTTCTTGCATTGCTAGAATCACCATATGTGAAGAAGAGAATACCATCAAGTCCACTCTAGTCCATAGTTCTTCCCCCAATCCTTAGGGGACTGGGATGATGATGTCCACTCCAACTCCGAGTGAGAGAGGGCTTATATCCCATGGATATGGTGGGTGGGATGATCCTGCCGGCAGATGCAGACCCTCTCCATTCCCTGGGATGGCCGTTGCCCATCATTGTCTCCCCGCCAGCTGACTTGGATGAGTCCATTGAGCTGTAGAGTAGGAGTTGCAGCTCCACCGAGATTTCATGCACACCTGGCACATAGGTAGGCCAGAGGCTCCAGTCTCTGGAAGTATACCTAAAAACTCCAGCATCACATATAGGTTTGAATAGAAGGGACTGGTGAACCAAGTGCAGGGAGGACTTATTTGAGACCAATTCTGTCACTCTCAGGAGTACAGATTCCAAAATAGAGCCCACTGAATAAGGCATCAGTCTCTGGGGTTATCCCCCCTTATATAGGACCTGGGTGTCTCCAGAGCTCTCAGGAACCCCCCTGTGTGGAGTGATAGGCACTTAGATGTTCTATGAGCTCCTACTGAGGTGTGCATAAGAGTTACCTCTGGGATGACCTCCCGACTCTCTTTGAAGTCTCTTAGCCACTTGAACTCATTTGTCTTTACTATTTCCCCCTTTTATTCAAGGTCTTTTTCCAGTTGTGTTGCCAGTTGCACTTGGTATTAATCCCTCGTTGCCAGAGAGGCTCATCCCCGGGAGTCATGTCCCACGTTGGGGGGAAGGTAATGCAATCACATGCTGAGTTTGGCTTAGAGAGAGGCCACATTTGAGCAACAAGGAGGCTCTCAGGTGGCAATCCTTAGGCACCCCACAACTGCAGGCTAAGTCTCATTTACAAGATCAAAGACTCACAAGGGTAGTCATCAATTAAAAAAAACACATCAGTGGGTCATCCTATTTTGACAGGCACTATCCCTACACTCAGGGGACTATTTTGCTCCCTTGGAGACTGTGGCAGAGCTCTCCAGGCTAGGAATTCAGATTCCCTCATTTATTGTGTGATTATCCACCCATCGTGACCATGCCCCTTCCCCCGATCCCTTGAAAGATTTTGTATATCTTTCATGTATATTAGGATGAACCAACCCCCACGAAACCCCCCCCAGAAACCCCCCCCAATATTCCCCCGCAGTACCCATTGTAACCCTTCTGTGATCCAAATGCTCCACGAACATTTAGTCCATAAAATAATCAAATACACTTACTAGGAAAAAGAAACAAATATGATAAGCTTACATGGAAGAGATAAACATAAGGAGACTCAGGGGGAAAAAAAAAGAGAAGGAAAAAAAAACAAATAATCAAAGAACAAAACAAAATAAAATATAGTTAGTGGATTGGGACATTCAAAAAATTGGCAAAAAAGCAAAGGAAATGCCTTTAAAAAAAAATATATATATATATATATATTCATTTTTTTTTCCTTTCTCTTTTCTTTTTTTTTCTGCCTTTTATCACTGTGTTATGGGATGTCTGGTGTGCCATGACACCTTCCTCCTCTCAATCCCCATTGTCTCCCAATTTTTCATTTAATTTTCAAAGAAGTTTTAGGTCACAGCAAAGTCACACACGGAGTGCCGGAGACTCCCAGATACCAAACCACCCCCCCCTCCACATCCCATATTAACCCTCCCCCCTTTTTTTTGGTTGTTAGCATTGTTATAACTGTTATACAGATAGCAAAATATAGCAACTAAACATTGTCAGTGATTTACAGTATAGTTTACAATTTAGATGATACAGTTTAATAATTATGATGATATGTACCATGTCCTGTGTCCATTACTGTAAGGTAATGAAAAACCTTCCCCATGACCACCAAACAACCCATTAGATCTTGACTGTTCCCTTCCCCCCGGCCCCCCAGGGCCCGTGATATCCCCCTCTCCCAACCCATGGAATGTCAGGATTCACAGTTACATGCCCTGGGGATTTGAACCTGCCCATCCTAATCCACCCAACCCCCAGTGCTGCACCACCAAACCCAGGAACATCACCACTCATCTGTCCCATCCCCCAGCATGCAACCACACTCTATCCCTTTACCATAGATTATGTCCATATGGGTAATGGCTCAAAGCCTGCTCTTCTCTTACTGTCCTTTGTTAACCTATCTTTCAGACAATGGTTCTCAGAGACTGCTCACTTTCCTCAGTTCAGATCAGTGAGGTCATATACTGTTCATCCTTCAGTGCCTGGCTTGCTTCACTCAACATAAGGTCTTCAAGATTCATCCACGTTATTCCATGTGTTAGCACTTTGTTCCTTCTTACAGCTGAGTAATATTCCATTGTATGTATGTACCACATTTTGCTTATCCATTCGTCTGTTGATGGGCACCGGGGCTGATTCCAACTTTTGGCAATGGTGAACAATGCCGCTATGAACATTGGTGTGCATACATCTGTTTGTATTTTTGTTTTCAGTTCTTCTGGGTATATACCCAGCAGTGGAATTGCTGGATCATACGGAAGATCTATTGCTAGTTTTCTGAGGAACCGCCAAACTGTCCTCCACAGTGGCTGGACCATACCGCAGTCCCATCAGCAGTGGATGAGTGTTCCTATTCCTCCATATCCTCTCCAACATTTAGTGTCTCCTGTTTTTTTAATAGCTGCCGTTCTGATGGGTGTAAGATGGTATCTCATTGTAGTTTTGATTTGCATTTCCCTGATGGCAAGTGATGTTGAGCATTTTTCCCCGTGCTTTTTAGCCATTTGTATTTCTTCCTTGGAGAATTGTCTTTTCAGGTCACTTGCCCATTTTTTAAATGGGTTGTTTGTCCTTTTATTTTCAAGGTGTAGGATTTCTTTATATATGCAGGATATTAGGCTCCTATCAGATATATGGTTGCCGAATATTTTTTCCCATTGGGTAGGCTGCCTTTTTATTTTCTTAATAACATCATTTGAGGTGCAGAAGTTTTTAATTTTGAGGAGATCCCATTTTATCCCATTTATCAATTTTTTCTCTTGCTGCTCGTGCTTTGGCTGTGAAGTTCATGAAACCATTTCCTATTACAAGGTCCTGTAGATGCTTCCCTACATTATCTTCCAAGGTTTTTATGGTTTTGGCTCTTATATTTAGATCTTTGATCCATCTTGAGTTTATTTTTGTATAAGGTGTGAGATGGTATTCTTCTCTCATTCTTTTGGATATGGATATCCAGTTCTCCAAGCACCACTTGTTAAAGAGGCCACTCTCTCCCAAGTGAGTGGGCTTCGTGGCCTTGTCAAATATCAGATGACTGTATATGCGAGGATCTATATCAGAACTCTCAATTCGGTTCCATTGGTCAGTAGGTCTATCCTTGTGCCAATACCATGCAGTTTTGATCACGGTAGCTTTGTAGTATGTTTTAAAGTCAGGTAATGTGATACCTCCAACTTCATTTTTCTTTTTCAATATATCTTTGGCAATTCGGGGCCTCTTGGCTCTCCAAATATATTTTGTGGTTAGTTTTTCCAGTTCCTTAAAAAATATAGTGTTGACTTTTATTGGGATTGCATTAAATCTGTAGATTAATTTGGGTAGGATAGACATCTTGATGATGTTTAGTCTTCCCATCCATGAACAGGGAATATTTTTCCATTTATTTAAGTCTTCTTTGATTTCCTTTAACAGTGTTGTGTAGTTTTCTGTATATAAGTCCTTTACATCTTTAGTTAAATTTATTCCTAGGTTTTTGGTTCTTTTATTTACTATTGTAATTGGTATTTTTTTCTTGATTTCCTCCTCAGTTTGCTCGTTATTGGTGTACAGAAATGCTACTGATTTTTTTTTTTTTTTTTAAGATTTTATTTATTTATTCATTTATGCCCCCCTTGCTGCTTTTCCTCGCTGGGTCAGCTAGCCACGCCGTGTGGGCAGGCTTGCCTTCACTAGGAGGCCCCGGGAACCGAACCCTGGGCCTCCCAAATGGTAAACGGGAGCCCTACTGATTGAGCCACAGCCGCTTCCCTGCTACTGATTTTTGAGCCTTTATCTTATAGCCTGCAACATTACTGAACTCCTTTATAAGTTCTAGAAGCCTTGTTGTAGATTTCTCAGGGCTTTCTATGTATAGGATCATGTCATCTGCAAATAATGAAATTTTTACTTCTTCTTTTCCAATCTGGATGCCTTTTATGTCCTTTTCTTGTCTCAGTGCTCGTGCAAGTACTTCTAAGACAATGTTAAATAGGAGCGGTGATAGTGGGCATCCTTGTCTTGTTCCCGATCTCAGAGGGAAGGCTTTTAGGATTTCACCGTTGAAAATGATGTTAGCTTTGGGTTTTTCATATATACCCTTTATCATTTTCAGATATCAGATATCATTCTCCATCTATTCCTATCTTTTGTAGTGTTTTTATGAGGAAAGAGTGCTGTATTTTGTCGAATGCTTTTTCTGCATCTATAGAGATGATCATGTGATTTTTTTCTTTCAGTTTGTTTATGTGGTGTATTACATTGATTGATTTTCTTTTATTGAACCATCCTTGCATACCCGGGATGAAACCCACTTGGTCATGGTGTATAATCCTTTTGATATGTAGTTGAATGCAATTAGCAAGTATTTTGTTAAGGATTTTAGCATCTAGGTTCATTAGAGAAATTGGTCTGTAATTTTCCTTTCTTGTGGTATCTTTATTTGGTTTTGGTATTAGGGTAATGTTGGCATCATAGAATGAGTTAGGTAATATTCCTTCTACTTCTATTTTTTGGAAGAGCTTAAGTAGAATTGGTGTTAGCTCTTTCCGGAATGTTTGGTAGAATTCAGCTGTGAAACCATCTGGTCCTGGACTCTTCTTAGTTGGGAGGTTTTTAATGACTGAGTCTATCTCTTTACTTGTAATTGGACTGTTGAGTTCATCTATTTCTTCTTTCATCAATGTCGGCTGTTTGTGGGTTTCTAGAAACTTGTCCATTTCCTCTAAATTGTCATTCTTGTTGGCATATAATTTTTCAAAGTATCCTCTTATGATACTCTTTATTTCTGTGGGGTCAGTAGTGATATCACCTTGCTCATTCCTTATTTTATGTATTTGCATCTGTTCTCTCTTTTTCTTTGTTAGTCTGGCTAAGGGTTTGTCAATTTTATTGATATTCTCGAAGAACCAGCTTTTGGTTTTGTTTATTGTTTCCAGTGCTTTCTTATTCTCTATTTCATTTAGTTCTGCTCTAATCTTTGTTATTTCCTTTTTTCTACTTCCTTTAGGTTTAGTTTGTTGTTGTTTTTCCAATTCCTCCAAGTGTGCAGTTAGGTCTTCAATTTTAGCTCTTTCTTCTTTTTTTATATATGAATTTATGGCTATGAACTTCCCTCTCAGGACTGCTTTCGTTGCATCCCATAGGTTTTGATATGTTGTGTTGTCTTTTTCATTAGTTTCAAGGTAGTTACTGATTTCTTTTGAAATTTCCTCTTTGACCCACTGTTTGTCTAAGAGTATGTTGTTTAATTTCCATATCCTTGTGCCTAACCTGTTTCTCTGGCCCTTAGTGATTTCCAACTTCATTCTGTTGTGGTCAGAGAAATTACTGTGTACAATCTCAATCTTTCTGAATTCATTGAGTGTTGTTTTGTGGCCTAGCATGTGGTCTGTTTTGGAGTATGTTCCATGTGCACTCGAGAAGAATGTAAATCCCGCTGTATTTGGGTGTAGTCTTCTGTATATATCTATTAAGTCCAAATCTTCTAATGTATTGTTGAGTGCCTTAGTTTCTTTATTGATTCTCTGCACAGATGTTCTGTCTGACGATGATAGTGGTGTGTTGAAGTCCCCTGCTATAGTTGTAGAGGAATTTATTTCTCCTCTTAGTTTTTTCAGAGTTTGCCGCACGTATTTTGAGGCACCTCGATTAGGTGCGTAAATGTTGATGATTGTTCTCTCTTCTTGAGAGATTACTCCTTTTACTAATATGTAGTGTCCATCTTTGTCTCTTACAATAGTTTTGCATTTAAAGTCTATTTTGTCTGATATTAGAATAGCTACTCCTGCCCTTTTTTGGCTATTGTTAGCTTGTAATATGGTTTTCTAGCCATTCATTTACAGCAGCCTTGAATCCCTGGGTCGAAGGTGGGTTTCTTGTAGACAGCATATAGATAGATCATATATTCTTATCCATTCTGCCAATCTGTGTCTTTTGATTGGTGAATTTAATCCATTAACATTCAGTGTTATTACTCGTAACGAATTTCTTACTTCAGTAATTTTTTCTTTGGGTTAATGTATGTCATATGTTGTTTTGTTTCTCTTTTTGACTTTTCAGTTGTTTTTAAACTCTCCTCTAACTCTCCTTTGTTTTTTCCTTTCAACTTGTAGAGATTCCTTTAGTATTTTTTGAAGTGCTGGTTTCTTCTTGACATACTCTCTTAATTGCTGTTTATCTGTGAATATTTTGAACTCTGCATCAGTTTTGAATGCCAATTTTGCTAGATAGAGAATTCGTGGCTGGAAGTTTTTTTCTTTTAGTGTTTTGACTATGTCATACCACTGTCTGCTTGCCTCCATGGTTTCAGATGAGTAATCAGCACTTAATCTTATTGTGCTTCCCTTATGTGATGGTTCTCTTTTCTCTTGCTGCCTTGAGTATTTTCTATTTGTCTTGAGCATTGGACATTTTGACAAGTATATGTCTTGGAGTTGGCCTGTTGGTATTTATACTATTTGGGGTGCGCTGTGCTTCCTGGATCTGCACATCCATCTCTCTCAATAGAGTTGGGAAGTTTTCAGCCATAACTTCCTTCAACACTCCTTCTGTTCCCTTTCCCTTTTCTCCTTCTGGGATGCCCATAATGCGTATGTTTGTACGTTTTGTATTATTGGTTAATTCCCTGAGACCATGCTGGATTTTTTCTATCTTTTTGTCTAACTGTTCAACAATCTCTTTGATTTCAACTGTATTGTCTTCCATATCACTAATTCTTTCCTCTGCCTGTTCAAATCTGCTGCCATGTGAGTCCAGCGTCTTTTTCATTTCTTGACTTGTGCCTTTGTTCACCATCATATCCATTACCTTTTTAAGCGTGTTAGCTATTTCTTCAGTATGTTCTCCCAGTATCTTCTTTATATCCTTAATCTCTTCCTTCAGTTCTTTAAGTTGGTCCATGATATTTGTTTGGATAGCTTTGATTAGTTGTTCGATGTTCTGCATTGCTTCCTGGTTTTTATTTTGTGCATTGGACTGGTCCATATTTTCCAGTTTCTCAGAGTCATTTGTATTTTTCTGTTGCCCTCTGGTCATCATATTATCTTGATGGGTTTGTTCAGTTGATTAGCTTTTCTCTATGCTCTAGAATTTTATTTAGCTGTTGGTTCTGCCTGTGAGTTGTTTTCTCTTTGGCAGTTTTTCTTCTTATTTTATTTCCTTGCTTCTTTCTATGTTCCGAATCTCCACCATTTGGTCCACCCCGCTGATCCGCGCAGATAGATGTCCCAAGCGTTTCACTCCACGCGTGCACAGCACAGACCCCTCGGTAGGACCCCGTCCACAATCCGCCTTGCTCTGGGAGCTTGCAGTATGTGCCCTCCTACACTAACGCCATCTTGGCCCCTCAGTGTGTATGTTTTGTGTTTGCATAATTCTTATAATTTTAACACTCATATTTAAAATCGCTATTGCACCTCAGATATTTTAGGAATAATTTTTAAAGGACCATAATATAACTATATTTTTACATTTTCTAAATATTAGTCTTTTTATGCAATAGATGGTAATCATTGGGCTGGAAAGAACTGTAAGAGAGGGTTTCTAAACTCCGTTAGTTATGAGGTGGATACTCAGGGAAGATGGCCCTGCAAGTTCCTTCAGCAATTAATTTCAATGTTTAACAACACTCTGTGTCAGCAAATGATAATTATTTTTTTACCTGAATTTTTTATGCTGCAACTTAAAGTCCTTAATGTCTTCTTTATCTTCCCTCAGAGGAAATGAAGAGCATCTGGTTATGCTCCTTTGTGAATAATTCTTCATATATTTTAAGACTTGTAAATGTCACCCAAGTAGGTTTTTCTTGGATAAAGCCATCTATCTTTGTCCCTTAGTTTATTCTCATTATTAAGCTTTCCATTCATCTTCATTGTTCTTCTTAGTGTCTTCTCCAGGTTCTTTACATTTCTCTTTTGGTTATGGTAGCTGTTCTTAGACTTTAGTGTGTGCCTTAATCACCCCGAGGGCTTTCTAAAACAAAAATTGGTTCCACCCTCATCCTGAGTTTATGATTCCAAAAGACTGGAATGGAGTCTAAGAATTTGTATTTTGAACAAGTTTCCAGGGGATGTTGATATTGCTGGCCCAGGGAACATCTTTGAAAACTGCTGGGCTATAGAACCCCAGATTTGGCTGTAGTCTTGGAGAGTATGATGAGCATAAAATTCTCTATAGAAAAAGATAATATCAAATCAGTTTCTGTGCATCTTTACACTTGTTTATTTAATAAAATTTTGAAGTTTTCTAGGTTTCCAGTTTTTCAACCCTCTGTGTGTCCACAGGGTTTCTGAAAACCCAAATCCATACCAGCTCATAGAATGGTAGTGAAGTGAACCAGAAGTCAGGGCTATTCTCTGCTTCTTCCATCCTACCACCATATCAGACCATTTTGCACAATGGTCTCTTTAAGATGTCTTATGAATGTAGCTAAGAACAATAAAAAAAAAAAACAAAACAATAACTTAAATTCTCTTGTCTAGATCATTCTGTGCTCTCTCTTACCTTTAAAATATTCCTGAGTAATAGTTATTGGAAGTTTTTATTTGAGCAAAACTATACAAATAACAGTTTTGGGGAAAAGTAAGAAGAGGTGATGAATAAAGGAAGCAGAATAAGTATAACTTTCCCTTGTCCAAAAACCAATTTTATTGTACAAAAAACTTCCGTTAAGTATAGTTCAAAGTAAAAAGGCCATTGAGTTGGCAACAGAAATTATAACACATTCAAATGTAATCAATTGGATGATGATGGACAATGCCCATCCCCGAAACAGAGTATCTACAACTGCAAGCAAGATAGTTCCATCCATCTGCCCCATAGGTTCCAAGCCCCCTCTCATCCAGAAGTAGAGTTGGCATCGCCATCCCCAAATCCTCAAGATTGAGGAATGAACAAACAAAAGGGGGGATGCAACTATGGACTAAAGTCGACTCATTATTCTAGTAATGAAAGAACTTGTAACATGGATATAAAGGCAGTGGTCACCAGAGGTTCTAGGGGAGGGAGAGGGAAGATTAGGTGTAACATGGGGCATTTTGGGGACATTGAAATTGTTCTTTTAGACATTGCAATGATGTATACAGGCCATTATACATTTTGTCAAAACCTATGAAGTTATGCAGTGCAAAGTGTAAACTGTAATGTAAATTATAGACCATGGTTAGTAGCAGTACTTCAATATGTATTCATCAATTGTAACAAATGTACCACACTAATGAAAGATACTGTTAATGTGGAAAAGTGTGGGAGGGGGAGGGGTGAGGTATATGGGAATCCCCTATATATATACATATATATATGTTTTTTAGGAAGTACTAGGCAATGAACCCAGGACCTCCTACATTTACTTCTCTCTGCCCCTGCCATCGTTTCTTCCTAATAGAAAGGTCCTAAATATATAGACTATGTAGAAAGCATACATTTTTACAGATTTTAATACCGAATTTTCTGAATCCTTCCAATGTTACATTTGTATACTGTACATTATAGACATCATTTATTCAAAAAACATCTACATTATACCCACATTATTTGCTAAGCCCTAAGGTGAGGTAATTGTTTAAGCTTTGTTTTTCTTGTTCTAGAGCTTTCTCTTTGGTGCATAATAACTAGAAGAGTACCAGAATATTTGGTTGCTTATTTATACATTAAGAGCCTGCAGTGAAATAGAGTAATAAATTATTTTCTTTGATGTTGCTCTTAGGTAAATTTTCTTTGTCATCTAATTTTTTATTATTTTGTCATCTAATCTTGAGTTATGTTGCAAACTTATATCACATCTTTAATATATATCACATCTTTAATACACAGTCCATAAGGCATGAAGAATCCTTTTAGTGACTTCTAGCATGGGGTATTGCACTTAAAAAATATATGCTTCAAAATGGATTTGACTCACTTATATTTTCACCTTCATGGTTTTTTTTTTTTTTTTTTTTAATCTCCATTCAAGAAATAAGACTAATGTAGTAACAACTACTTTATTTGTGCTTTCAATGCATTATTAACCAGCACTTTACCATGCTAATGTTGATGCTGAGACATTATAAAGACATGGCTCCAGAATCATCAGTTACTAAATTATATATGTTATAGTTCTTATTTAAAATAAGCTTTGTTTTAATCCATGCATAAGATATGAGGCTGCATTTAGTAAGCAGAATATTCGAGTGACAATCTACCTATTCTTTGGGTGTGTCAGGATATGGTATCAAATAATATTATTTTCTCATTTTCTTTTTATATTAAAAAAAGAAGGAAAGGAAGAAAGAAAAGCTAGGTTACTTGATCATCTTCCAAATAGATCATACTAGAAACCAATTTTCTATAATTAATTAAGACAGAAACTTGAAATATGAGATGGGCTAGCTATCCCAGGAAGCAGAGACATGGTTGTGATGTTTCAGATAGGGTGTAGAAGGGCATAAAATGATGTGTACTGGTGAAGATACAGATTTTATTCTTTGGCCTGGATTTAAATCCTGATTCTCCTGATTATTGTGTGATTTTGGCAAGTTATTTAATATTGCTAGATTTTAATTTCCTTATCTTTCAAATATCATCTACCATATGACATTGTTTGAAGCATTAAATGATATACATGACACACTGAAGATAGTTGTGGTGGATTGAATTGTTTACCCCAGTTTGGACATGGTCTTGGTCTTGGTCCACCTTCTAGTGGGTGTGGACCCATTGTAAATAAGGTCTCTTCAAGATGTTATTTCAGTTAAGGTATGGCCAAACTGAATCACCTTGGACCTTAATCCAGATTACTGGAGTCTTTTAGAAGCAGAAGGAAAGTCTGACAGAGAAAGAACATGCTGGAGAAGTAAGAAGCTGGACGTCAGTGGAACCTGAAAGAGAAAGGAGAAGATGCCACCATGTGCATTGCCATATAACTGAAAATCTAAGGAGCCACAAAGATTTCCAGCCAGCCAGAAGCTGCCCTGGGAGGAAGCCTCCTAGCCTTTGAATCCATGAGCCAATAAATTCCTCTTGTTAAGCCAGCCCTTAATTAGTCAGCCAAAGGGGTGCTAATGCAGTATACCAGAAATGGGTTGGTTTTTATAAAGGGTATTTATTTGGGGTAGAAGTCCACAGTTACCAGGCCATAAAGCATAGTTTCTTCGCTCACCAAAGTCCATTGCCACGTGTTGGAGCAAGACAGCTGCTGACATTTGCCAGGGTTCAGGCTTCTTGGGTTCCTCTCTTCCCGGGGCTGTGTTTCTCTCCGGGCTTAGCTCCTCTGCTTCCTCCACAAGGTCAGCTGTAGACTATGAGGCTCTCTAGGCTTTGCTTCTCTCCACAAGGCCAGCTGTGAACTCTCAGGCGAATGGCTCATCTCTATCCTAGGGCCTTCTCTCCAACATCAAAACTCCAACATCAAAACTGCTACTCAAAACTGCTTCAACTCTGTTCTTGCCATGCCTTTTATATTTGATTCCCCCACCCACCAAGGGGTGGGGCTCAACGCCCTACTGACGTGGCCTGGTTAACACCCTAATCATAACTTAATCATGCCCAGATTAGGATACCAGTTTACAAGCATGATCCAATATGTATTTTTGGAATTCATAATTACATCAAACTGCCAAATGGTTACACAGCCTATTACATAATATTTTTGTAGCATCCAGGAAACTAAGTTTTGGTACTGGAAAGTGGGGTGCTGCTATGAGAATACTTGAAAATGGGGAAATGGCTTTGAAATTGGGTAATGACTTTGAAATGGGTAATAATAGATTGCTTTGAAGAGACTTTTGGTAGAAATATGGATGTTAAAGGTACTTCCATTGAGGCCTTAGAAGAAAATGATGAATGTGTTAATGGAAATTGGAAGAATGATGATACTTGTTATAAAGTGGCAGAGAACTTGGCAAAATTGTGTTCTGATGTCAGATTAAAAGTGGAACTTCTAAGTGTAGAACTTGGATATTTACCTGAAGAGCTTTCCAAGCTAAGAGTGGAAGGTGCAGCCTGCCTTCTCCTTGCAACTTATAATAAAATGAGAGAGGAAAGGAATAAGCTCAGAACTGAACTCTTAAGCACAAAGAAACCAAAAGTGAATGATTTAGAAAATTCTGAGCTTATCCAAATAGTGTGCTTTGAGACTAGGGCCAGAAGTAGCTCTATCAGAGACCTCCCTCAGCTTTTGAGAAGAGAGTCCCCAGAGGATAGGGCTCCACATGAGGGTTTAGCTGAACAACTTGCTGAAGAGAGTGTGTCTGAACATGGATCCAGTCAGTCATTTTAGTGACAGTCACTAAAATTCAGGATTGGAAATACAGTTATCCAGGAAGGTTCTGTGGAAAGCTCAAAATGTGATGGTTTGGATGCAGTTGAACTACAAAGCCGACAAGTTTTTACAAAATTTGTGTGAGTAGAACCACTGCCAGCCTGGACTGAAAGGGACAGAGAAGAAATGAATTGAAAGAATGACTTCAAGGACAGAACCATGGAAACCAAGGTTTGGACTGAAGAGATTTTCTTGGACTGAAAAAGTAGGCTCACCCATGCGAGTGAAAAGGGTGCCCTTGGAGGGGGCACACCATCTGCCCAGGCACATGGAGTGGGTAAGCCTTGAGCCCCATTTCTCAGGAATAGTGCTCATACCTCAGTGCTTGGATAGGGTGGGGCCCTCATCCCAGTGTTTGGGGAGAACATGACCACTGCATAAGCATTTGGAAGGGGTGGGGCTATTGCTTCATCAGTTCCAGAGGTTAAAGCATTGATCCATTGATGATTCTCAGACCTTGAAATCTAATGGTATTTGCCCTACTGGGATGTGTACTTGTTTGTGACCTGTGACCCCTGTTTTCCTTCCAGTTACTTCCTTTTGGAATGGGGATGTTTATCCTATGCTTGTCCCTCCATCGTTTATTGGAAGCAGATACGTTGTTTTCTAGGTTTCACAGGCCCATCAGACAGAGGAATTTTGCCCTAGGACTGACTATACCTGTAATTGATTTTGATGATTCTTTGTACTTAGCATTGTTACTGAAATAATTTAAGACATTTGGGTTATTGTGATGGAATTAATATATTTTGCATGTGAGAAAAACATGTCCTTTTGGGGTCCAGAGGACAGACTGTGGGAAATTGAATTGCACACTGCAATTTGGACATGTTCTTGGTCTTGTTCAGCCTCCTGGTGGGAGCGGACCCATTGTAAGTAAGATCTCTTCAAGACATTACTTCAGTTAAGGTGTGGCCCAATCTGAATCAGGTTGGGCTTTAATCTGTATTGCTGGAGTCCTTTATAAACGGAATGAAGGTCAGACAGAGAAAGAAGCACTGGAAATGCAAGAAGCTGGAAGTCCATGGAACCTATGGAAGAGAAAGGATAAGATGCCACCATGTGCATTGGCATATGACAGAAAAGTCAAGAAACCCCAAAGATTGCCAACCAACCAGAATATACTGATCCTGGGAGGAAATAAGACTTCTAGCCTTTGAAACTATGAGCCAATAAATTCCTCATTTTAAGCTGGTATTTGATTTAGCATCTAGGAAACTAAAACAATAGTGCAGTGCATATGGCCAGTATTGATGATTATGAGCAATTTAGGATGGTATTTTTGTCCTGGAGATCTAGGAATTCATTACTCCTTTTTACCTCAGTTGGGTGCCTTGCCACTGAGAGACCGCTAAGAGAATTCAGTGAATGAAGTAAGGCAGATGGATTCTTCATTGGTTGGAATTTGTTCCCAAAACCTAATGCAGAACTCTCTTACTTAAGCGTTATTGATCTCAGAGTGACAGAATCAAAACCTGGTTGTGACGGTTTCTACTAAGTGCCAAGCTGGTTTGAATAGTACCATTCCTGTCAGAGAAAGCCAAAGTAAGAGGAGTGAGCACTGAATAGCGTTGACCCAGTATTTAAAAAGCAAGAGAGGAGAAGAAACCATCTTCCTAGTGAGAGATACTTCTTTTAGCCTTGTGGTATACCTTGGGACAGGCTTCACCTGTCTTCCAACCCCCTTGGAAGTTCATGCACTAGACCTGAGGATCTAAACAGTGTACTAGAGTTTTTCCATGACAGATCAGTAATCCTTCTGTTTGGAGGTGAATTAAAGGAGTTTAGAAAGGAGTCTTGAAATGCTCACATGGTTTGTATTATTATTATAATTAATAAGACTTAGATAATGCCACTTGGGAATTTTAGAGTAGAATGAGGGAATGGAGAGTTGATAAATCTGTGGTCAGGTAAGAACTAGTCTAGGTCTGTGTTTAGGAGAAGACGGTTAATCCTGAATACATTGCATTTACATCTCCGTGTTCTAAGACAAATTTTGGGCCATCAGAAGAGCACTGTTAAGTAGAGTTTGAAATACTGAAGTCTTATTAAATACTGTTAGTATTTGGGAGAAAGTAGAATGATAAATAGGAGATTTTCATTTGATCAAGATGGTGACATAAGATGCTCCAGGATTCTGTGCCCCACAGAATATTTGAACAACTAGCAAAAAAACTGAAAGAACTATCTTCCTCAGAACTCTAGTAAGTGGTTAAAAGGATTGCAGTAACTGGGTGTGTGCCAAAATAAGAAAATGCAGCTTAACCATATGGGTAAGTATAAATACCAGTACTATTGCATTGTATATTTGGTGTATAATTTCACTTTTTACTTTTACAGGCTATAAAATGCAAATGCATGAAAAGTCATGATGAATTTATGGTTTTGGACATATAATGTATAAAGATATAATTTGTAACATGCACAAACAAAAAGGTGGGAGGATGGAGGGATATAGGAGCAGTATTTGTGTGTGCTCTTGAAGTTAAGTTGGTATCAAATCAAACATGATTGTTATATATTTAGGATGTTAAATTTAAGCCTGATGTTAACCACAAAGAAAATATCTGAAAAATATATACAGAGATAAATGAGGAGGAACCCCAAAGGATACATTACATAAAATCTAAATAAATATGAAAGTAGTTGTTAAACATAAGAACTGAGGGACAGAAAGGGTGTATGACTTACATAGACCAAATAGCAAAATTGCAGAAGAAAGTCCTGCATTATCACTAGTTACTTTCAATGTAAATGGATTCAATTTTTTGGTCAAAAGACAGATGTTAGCAGAATGGATGAAAAAGCATGACCTAACTACATGTTATTTACAAGAGACTCATCTTATATTCAAAGATGCAGGTTGAAAGTAGAAGAATGGGAAAAATATTCCATGCAAATAGAACCTTAAAGAACTGCGGTAAGTATACTAATAGTAGATAAAATAGAGTTTAAGTCACAACTGTTACAAGGGTAAAGAGCAACACTATATAACAATAAAGCAGCAATTCAACAAGAAGACATAAAATTATATTATAGGCACCTAACATCAAAGCCCCAAAATATATGAGGAAACACTGGTAGATTTGAAGGGAGAAAGATGGTTTTACATTAATAGTAGAGACTTCAATATATTACTTTCAATAATGAATAGAACATCTGGACAGAAAATCAATAAGGAAATGAAAGCCTTGAATGAAAGTGTAAATCAACTAGAACTAACAGACATATATAGAATACTTCACCCAACAACAGCAGAATACACATTCTTGTACATTTGGATCATTCTCCAGGATAGACTACATGTTAGGTGACAAACCCATTCTCAAATTTAAAAATATTGAAATCATACAGCGTATCTATCCCAATCACAGTGGAATGAACCTGGAAATCAATAAGAGAGGGAGAACTGGATAATTCACAAACATGTGGAAATTAAAGAATACGTCTTAAACAGCTAATGGAAAAACCCACAGCTAACGTCCTTTTCAATGATGAAAGACTTCTGAAAGCTGTTCCTCTAATATTTGGAACAAGACAAGGATGCCCACTGTCACTACTGTTATTTAACTTTGTACTGGAAGTTCTAGCCAGAGTAATTGGTAAGAAGAAGAAATAATGCATCCAAATTGGAAAGGAAGAAGTTAAACTTTCCCTACTTGCAGATATGAGGATCCTATATATAAAATATCCTGAAAAATCCATACAAAAGCTATTACAGAAAATAAATTCAGCAAAGTAGTATCATACAAGATCAAGTCACAAAAATCAGTAGTGTTTGTTTACAGTAATAATGAACAGTCTGAAGAGGAAATCAAGATTACAGTAGCAACTGAAAGAATAAAATACCTAGGAATAAATTTAACCAAGGATGTAAAAGACTTGTACATGGGAAAGTAAAAAACATTGCTGAAAGAAATTTAAAGAGACCTAAATAAATGGAAGGACATTCTTTGTTCATGGATTGGCAGACTAAACATTGACAATGTCATTTCTACCCAATGTGATTTACAAATTCAACACAATCTCAATAAAGATTCTAATAGCCTAAAACAAAACAAAACAAAACAAAACTAATGGCCTTCTTTGCAGAAGTCATAAAGCTACTCATCAA
Organism: Tolypeutes matacus; assembly: GCA_026826555.1. Classification (NCBI taxonomy): domain Eukaryota; kingdom Metazoa; phylum Chordata; class Mammalia; order Cingulata; family Chlamyphoridae; genus Tolypeutes; species Tolypeutes matacus. The sequence continues at coordinate 41,385 of JAKSZT010045140.1, forward strand.
GTTTACATATCAGAAAAGTGGCTCCCTATATCTAAACCATCTTGAAAAAGAACAGCAACATTGGAGGACTTATACTTCCTGATTTTAAAACTTAAAAAAAAAAAAACTGAAAAAAAAAGTCCTAGTGATGCAATCACACGCATATAGACCACTGGAATTGAATTGAGAGCTCAGAAATAAACCTTCACTCTATGAACAGTTTCTTTTGTTTTTGTTTTTTTGCTTTTTTAAGGAGGTACTGGGGATTGAATCTGGAACCTTGTACATGGGAAACAGGTGCTTAACCACTGAGCTACACGTGCTCCCAAGCAGTTGATTTTTTTTTTCCTGCTATGAATTTTTTTTAAATTTTTTATAATAATAGCAATAGCAACAAACATTTATTGACCACTCTTCATGCTAAGAGCTATTAGTATTAAAATTTTTTTTTTATCTTGAGCACTTTGCTGTCTGTGTTTTAGTTACTGTGCTATCTTTTTTTTGTTTTTAACTTTATTTTGTACATTTAATAATTGAAAACATAAGCAATTAAAAACTAAAAAGTAAACAAATGAATAAATATATATATTTCTCAATTAAATTTACTGGATACATGTAAATTTTTTCGTTGTTTTGTTTTTTGTTTGTTTTTTTGTGTGTGTGAATCAAACAATATATTACACAATATATTTGGTTCATAGTAATGCATTCATACACTATTTGTCCTTTTGTGTCTGGCTTGCTTCACTCAACATAATGTTCTCCAGATTCATCCATGTTGCCATATGCTTTATGACTTCATTTCTTCTTACAGTTGCATAATATTCCATCGTGTGAATAGACCACAGTTTGTTTACCCATTCATCTGTTGATGGACACCTGGGTTGTTTCCAACTTTTGGCGATGGTGAATAATGTGGCTATGAACATCGGTGTGCAGATGTCTGTTGGTGTCACTACTCTCAGTTCTTCTGGGTATATACCCAGTAGTGGTATTGCAGGGTCACATGGCAAGTCTATATTCAACTTCTTTAGGAACTGCCAAACAGTCCTCCATAGTGGCTGTACCATCCTGCATTCCCACCAACCGTGAAGAAGTGTTCCTATCTCTCCACATCGTCTCCAACACTTGTAGTTCTCTGTCTTTTTCATAGTGGCCATTCTGATAGGTGTGAAATGATATCTCATTGTAGTTTTGATTTGCATTCCCCTAATCATGAGTGATGTTGAGCATATCTTCATGTGTTTTTTTGCCATTTGTATTTCATCTTTGGAGAAATGTCGTTTCAAGTCTTTGGCCCATTTTTTAATTGGGTCAATTTGTCTTTTTTTTTTTTTTTTTTAAAGATTTTATTTATTTATTCATTGATCCCCCCCTTGCTGCTTGTGCTCGCTGGGTCAGCTAACCACGCCGTGCGGGCGGGCTTGCCTTCACCAGGAGGCCCCGGGAACCGAACCCGGGGCCTCCCATTTGGTAAACGGGAGCCCTACTGATTCAGCCACAGCCGCTTCCCTGCAATTTCTTCTTTGACCCACTGAATATTTAGGAGTGTGTTGTTCAGTCTCCA
>JAKSZT010045152.1:0-20944 GCA_026826555.1 Tolypeutes matacus
AGGTCTCAGTGTCCTCAGCAGTCTGTAAAACAAGTGGATTGGGGGGGGCGGATGTGGCTCAAAGGGTTGGGCATCCGTCTCCCATATGGAGGGACCCGGGTTCGATCCCTGGGACCTCCTGGTAAAAAAATAAATAAATAAAATAATTTAAAAAAATAAATAAATAAACAAGTGGATTGGAGGAGATGATCTCAAAGGACCATTCCATCTTTAATGTTTTAAGAAGTGGATTCATGGGTTCAGCAAATTTCAGACCCTGAAGAGATATTAAAAAAATAAGACTTATGAAGTTTGGGTTTTACACAGAGGATGATATGTATAATGTCAGCATCATGACTGAAGAGAGGGGTTTGACAGGATAAAGCCTTGCCCTTCCCTTGACATCTGATTTCAGAGACCAGCTTAGGATCCTGACTAGCAATTTGATGCCAACATGGCATTCAAACTCCATAACTGCAAAAAGGTCTAAGTGTCAAATAATATAATAATCCCCAGCTTTCAGTTACTGACTCCCTATTTTGCTTAGGGCTATGCCAAACACTTAAAAAATACCATCTCATTAAATTCCCATAACAACTTATAAGGAGGTTCTACTATTGTCCCCACTTTATAAGTGGAGAATCTAAGGGAAAAGATTACATAATTTCCAACATCAGACAGAACAGATTACATTAAAGTCAGATATGGAACTTGGGCCCAAAGCCCATGCTCTTAATCATCACCATTTTGTCTTCTAAGTCATGAAAGAATTTAGACTCAAACATAGTCATCTGTCTTCTGGGCAATTTTCTCATGCTTTGGGGTGGGACCACCACCAGCAGGTGCATTTCTGTGCCACACATCCCCTGGCATGTGTGACAACCCAGGCAGCTGTAGGAAACCTAAACACATGTTGAGCTGAAAGGAAGCCAGGTAGCACCTATTTATTGAGCCCTCTGCAGGTGCCTGGTTCCAGGGGCAAGGCAAGGTGAACATCAGGTGACAGATGTAACCTTCACCTTCACTAGCCCTGACAGTCAGTATCTGCGATAAGCTCCAGCATGTTGAGGCAGAAGAAGGCATAAAGGATAGTGGTCCTGGATAGATACAGAGTAATTGTTGGTAAAATGCTCAGCCATATCCTGCACAGTTTCATTGGAAAGTCTGCCTAATTCCCATGCACAATAAGGTAGCATTCTCCAAGTAGCATGATGCCATGCTTGGGAGCACAGTTTCAGTGGACCTATAAGAACTCAAAACCAGAGAATCCTGAAAACAATTTCCCAATGCCCAGCTCTGGGCTCCAAAGAGAGGTGCTGATGGGCTACTATTATGCAAAAAATAGGTCCTAAAGATAATACAAAGCCCTTCATTCATTCATGCAGTCATTCAACAAATATTTGTCAAGGCCTACCACAAAGCAGGCATTGTTCTGGGTGTTAGGGACACAAAGATGAATAAGACATAGTAGGAGCTCAGTCAAGGATGGGAGAAGTATGTACCAAGGATGGTGGGAGAACAGGGAAGAAATGACTAACTTGGTCTGGTAGGGCAGAAAAGTTTTCTAGATGGGTGACATTGTGTTGAAGCTTAGAGGATGGGAGAATTTGCTAGCTGAAAACAGCAAAGGGCATTCCACACAGAAGTAATAGCAACATGAAAAAGCTGATCAGCTTGAAGGGGCAGTGCATGCTCAAAAATGGCGGGGAAAAAAATGGCGAAATGTTTGGGATAAACAGAAGTGGATGGGTGAAAGGTGCACAGTTAAGAGATGAGAGTTTGGAGAAGGGTAATAGTAGCAGTAGGTATAAAAAAGAGGGGAATGTAGCATCTGCTGTTAGTTTTGGGAATTAACAAAAGGGCCACAATGCCATCTGGCTGTTTGAAGAATATCTTACAAAGAAAGCAGCAACCCAGTAGAAATAGAGAAATGCTGTACTTTGCCAGGAGCACTTCTGGTATAATACAGGCAATGACTTCTGGTTAAATGGTTCTCAAATGAATAGAGCCATTCAAAAAATGTGTAGCTGTACAACTAAGGCCATGAATTTGGGGGCAGCATAACAGGTTTGTGGATGCAATTTGAAAGAAAGCAAGGAAGGGGTCAATGATGGCCTGGCTCATAACTGGAGAACAGTTTGGCCACAAGACAGGGAGTTTGGCTGAAATGGAGCTTAAGGCAGGTCCTCAATGGGAAGTGAGAGAAGACCTACATGTTATCAAGTGGCCTTGAAAATATCTATCAGACATTTGCATTTGGCTAGAGAAGCTGGGGGCTTGAGTGCTTGGAGGTGGGGAGCAGGGGACAAGACTGTTTACCTCAGTTCTGCAGATTTAGGTAGTACAAAAATAAAATGACAACTGTCTCCTTTCTGGTTGCCAGACACCCAGAAAGGCTCTTTATATACATTGAATCGTTTCATTCTCTTAACAACTATGAGGGGAATACTTTATTACTCACATTTTACAGAGGCAGAAACCAGGTGGAGAGACATTAGGTAGCTTGCCTAAGTCCTACAACTGGTTAATGGCAGAATTTGAGTTTAGACACCAGGTCTGTCTGTCTCTAAAGCTGTGTTCCCCCACCCCCATTTTTAAATTTTTGAAACATTCCAAACCTACAGAAAAGTTGAACACAACACAAAGAACATTCATATACTCTTCATCTGGATCACCAACTGTTAACAGCCTGTGCTTTTTGTCACATCACTCCATCTTCTCTAAAGTACTGGCTGGGATATGACTGGTATATAGGACAAAATTCAAAAACGGACAGAAAGAAGTCACGGAAAAAGAGATGTAGGAGAATCCTTCTACAGATAACTGAAGAAAGCATGAAAATACATGGATATCCTAAAGCCAGAGATAGAATCGCTATGAACTGTCCAGCTTCTGTCAAACGAGAGCTGGGGAAGTTGTTTGCAATGGAAATGGAAGATCATCTGCAGAATCCAAGCACTGAGTGGAAAAGAGCAATAGGTTTTTCAAATGGGCTTCTTACCTTTACATCTATAGCTATACAAACTTTCATTCAGTGCTAACTATGCTGGACTAAGTGTTTTTTACAAACATTTTCTGCATTCTTTAATGTATCAGAACCCATAAAATAAGACTCAAGGTCAAAAGGTGCATGCTCCTACGAGATGAAGGGGAGAGGAGTTATTTCCTTTTTTCTCATTTGTAGACACAAACAAACATGCTCCAGGCCGAAAAAGAATCTTTAGGGTTTGCCTAAAGCTGTCAAGGGCTTGGAAGACTGAAAGATAGAGGTACAAGTCCTGATTCTACTACTTACTATGGTTATTAAGGTCTGCTTATTTCATTTCTGAACCTAAGTTTCCTTTGTAAAGTGGACATACTTATATTACTTTCAAAAGATTATGAGAAATACATATGATCACTTAAAAACGGTCATGATAGAGTGTCGGTCACCCGTTTTCTAAGTCCTAACAGGGAGAATGAAGACCAAAAGCCAGATTGAGGGCAGAGACCTTGTCTTACTCTGCTTTTAGCTCCAGAATTAGCACTGGTATATAGGATTTTATTTTTAATTATTGATTTCTACTCCACCTAGTTCCCAAAAGGATTTAAGATGGTAGCCACGTCCTCACGGTAACATTAGCACACTCTCCTTCAACTAGGGGAGGTTAAGATTTCACAGTGTGTGGGGCTAGGCATACATACACAGACTTTACGTTTATAACAATCAAGCGTCCCGGATTTCAAGAATCTTTTCTGTTTGTCGCACCTCGCAGTCATCTGTGGTGTCACTTGGATTCTATTCACATTGTTATAAAGAAAACTCCGCATCTCAGATCGCTGCTTATTCTAGTGCACCCAAATCCCAAACACAACAGGCCAGCCATGTTCAGGAAACTCGGAGGTCGGAGCCGGGGCGGTATCTATGGCGCGCGGGATCCTGGGAACCGTAGTTTCCAACTTGTCTCCGAGGGCGGGGTCCGAGGTCTGGGGCTCCCAGGCGAGGGTGCCGGCAGACCAGCCGTTGCTAGCCCCCGGCTTCCCGCGGCGCTTCCGATCGCAGGCGGGCTCGGGAGGAGGGGCCCTGTAGCCGACGCGCGCGAGGCCGTCTGGGAAACTAGGCGGTCCTCTTGGGTGCGCGCGCAGCGGGCCGGCAGTGGCGGCGGAGGCAGGCTCCCGCTGGTGAGCTATGGAGGAGGGCGGCCGGGACAAGGCGCCGCTGCAGCCCCAGCAGCCCCCAGCGACGGCCCCCGGCGCAGACGAGAAGCCGAGCGGCAAGGAGAGGCGGGATGCTGGGGACAAGGACAAAGAGCAGGAGCTGGTGAGGCACGGCCCTGGGAGCCAGCGGGGGAGGCCGCGGGCTGAGTCACGGCAGCTCCTCAGGCCTCGAGCCCGACTCCCAACGGTCCCACCGCGCCCGGAAGAGGGCAGATGGGGCGACCCTTGGGGCTCCCGGCACCCCTCCTCTTGGCTCCTCCTCCTGCACTCCGCGCTGTCACCTCCACCCTCCCCACCAGCCCTCACGACCGCCTCGCGAGGAGGGGCTGAGGCTGGACATTGTCACCCATTTTGATAGAACAGCATTCAAATAGAGCCTGGCCCAGAAACCAGGCCCCTTCCCACCAGGGCTTCTCATTCCCACTCTCTTTCCTTGTCCACCTGGTCCCTCCAAAAGAGGCAGGCTCACCCCACCAGCCCAAGGGTGAATGGGAGGAGGATGTGTTTGGGATTCCTTGTCTTGATGCGCTTCTTCCTCCAATCCTCCAGTCTGAGGAGGACAAACAACTTCAGGATGAACTGGAGATGCTCGTGGAACGACTGGGGGTGAGTCATGATGTTAACCTAGCGGGTACATATTTGGAACTTTCCCATTTGTTTACTTAATTCCATTTTGAGACAACAAGTCCTGTGTGAAGTATGGAGAGAGGTGGACTGTATTTTAGGGTCAGTGTTATAATGCTTTTGTGAGGGAGTAGAGTTACAGAGGATATTTGAAAGAATTTGTAGCTTTCTCTTGTGGGAGAGGCAGAGTTCTTGAACTCTTTAACTGGGGTTGTTTGTTTTTGTGCCAGGCAGTGTGCAGGGAGTTGGGGAATCACAGGTGAATGAGACATAGTTACTTCCCTAGGGGAGTCATTATTTTAACACTTCTGTATTATGAGTTGGTGGCATTGCAACTCCTTTTTGTCTGAACCCTAACCATCTGATCAGGAGAAGGACACATCCCTGTACCGACCAGCCCTGGAGGAATTGCGAAGGCAGATTCGTTCTTCTACAACTTCCATGACTTCAGTGCCTAAACCTCTCAAATTTCTTCGTCCACACTATGGCAAATTGAAGGAAATCTATGAGAACATGGCCCCTGGGGAGAATAAGGTAAAACTATTTCAGAAAGTTGGTAGAGGCCCTAGTTTAGGAAAACCTCATTTAGTCCATGGTGCTCATGTGAGGCACTAGAAGCCAGATAGACAAGAGACCTGAGCTAGTTGAACAGAGCTCGTCACAGTTAAAATACCCACATGAAAGTGGAAAAAATTAACTTTTCAGTAAATATTGTTTCTTTCTTTTATGTTGGACCTTGAGATTTCATTAGTGTGATTTAAAAAATACAAACAAACCAGCTTTATTGAGATAGAGATCACAGTCTATACATTTCATATATTTAAAGTACAATTTAATGGTTTTTAGTATATTCACAGATACATGCAACCATCACCACAGTCAATTTTAGAACATTTTCATCTCCCCCAAAAGAAACCCCATGTGTTTTAACAAGTAGCCCCTTATTCCCTCACCCCTCCCCCCCCTGTTCTGGACATTTCATATGAATGGAATCATATAACGTGTAGTCTTTTGTGATTGACTTGTTTTACTTAGCATAATGTTTTCAGGATCCATCCATGTATCTTCATGTCATTCCTTTTTCTGACTGAGAAATGATCCATTATATGAATATACCACATTTGGTTTATCCATTTATCAGTTGATGGACATTTGGGTTGTTCCACCTTTTGGCTGTTATGAATAGTGCTGCTGTGTAAACATTCATCTACAAGTTTCTGTGTGACATATTTTCATTTCTTTTGGGTATATCTAAGTGTGGTCTATTTTTGACTTAGGTTTAACCTTAATTTTTCTCTTTCCTTCACAACCTATGTATATTCATTTGTTCTATCTCAAAAACATGCCCCCAATTCAATCACTTCTCCACATATTGGTACAGCCTTAATCCAGGAAACCTTCAGTTGTCTGGACTGCTCACCTGGGCTACTACAGCAGCCTCCTAACTGGCTTTCTTGCCTTTGTTCTTGACCTCCTACAGTGTTTCCTTCATTCAATAGTCATAGCAATCTTTTTAGATTGTGTGTCTCTTCTGCTTAAAACCTTCTAATAGCTTATTGTTGCAGTGAGAATAAAACTCAGAGTTTCCGTCTTTCTCTACTCTCCCTCTTGTTTACCACCCTTGTTGATTTAACAGGGAGAAACCAACACCAACCTTAGGGTTATTGTGAGGCTTAGCTTAGATAATGTAAGTACGTGGTTAACACTTAATTTGGGGGACAGTGACAGTGATCTTGATTCCATAATGTCACACTTCCCTTACTCTGGACTGTTGGATTTGACTTCAAAGAACTGGTCTCTTTATAGCGTTTTGCAGCTGACATCATCTCTGTTTTGGCCATGACCATGAGTGGGGAACGTGAGTGCCTGAAGTATCGGCTGGTGGGCTCCCAGGAAGAATTGGCATCCTGGGGTCATGAGTATGTCAGGTAAGGCCTTTTCTTCTTGGGAATCTGAGGGAGGAGTCTGAAGTCCAATTCTTTTTTTTTTTTTTTTTTTTTAAGATTTTATTTATTTATTCATTTATCCCCCCCTTGCTGCTTGTGCTCACTGGGTCAGCTAACCACGCCATGCAGGCGGGCTTGCCTTCACCAGGAGGCCCCGGGAACCAAACCCAGGGCCTCCCATATGGTAAACGGGAGCCCTACTGATTGAGCCACAGCCGCTTCCCTGAGGTCCAATTCTGACATTTGTCTCGGAATACTTACTGTCTTAGTGTGGCAGTGTATTGAGTTTCCCAGACCCCGAATTCCTTGACTCATAGGAAAGAGCTTCCTGAAAAGCTGTGCTCCCTTAATGGTCTGGGCCTTTCCATAGGCATCTGGCAGGAGAAGTGGCCAAGGAGTGGCAGGAGCTGGATGAGGCAGAGAAGGCTCAGCGGGAGCCACTGCTGACCCTGGTAAAGGAGATTGTCCCTTACAACATGGCCCACAACGCAGAGCATGAGGCTTGCGACCTGCTTATGGAAATTGAGCAGGTGGATATGTTGGAGAAGGACATCGATGAGAATGCCTATGCTAAGGTCTGCCTCTATCTTACCAGGTGAGTCAGCACAGAGGAATGGGTGGCAGACCTGCTCTCCCCAACACTCCTCCCTCAATTGTGCCTTCTCTATTCTCCCAGAGCACTTGGTATTTGCTTCAAGGGTTGCATTAAGCGGTAGTTAGTTTGTTGACGTCCATCAGCTTTTTTTTTTTTTTTTTTTTTAAGATTTATTTTTTTTATTTATTTCTCCCTACCCCCTTGTTGTTTGCATTTGCTATGTCTGTTTGTTATGTGATAGTTGTCTTTTTAGGAGGCACTGGGAACAGAACCTGGGAACCTCCCATGTGGGAGAGAAGGGCCTAATCGCTTGCGCCACCTCTGCTTCCTGCTTTGTTGTGTCTCATTATGTTTTCCTCCTTGTGTCTTGTTGTGTCAGCTTGCTGTGCCTGCCTGCTGCGTCAGCTTGCTGTCTTGCTTGTTTTCTTTAGGAGGCAACAGGAACTGATCCGGGGACCTCCCATGTGGTAGGCGGGAGCTCAGTCGCTTAAGCCACATCCGCTTCCCTCCATCAGCTTCTTGAGGGCCGAGACTTTGTGTCTTCTTAGTAGTCCCAGCATCTAGCATAGTGCTTATTACATAGTAGTCATTTGGTGTATATTTTGGGTAATTGAATTAAATGGAGTGAATGAATGTCTGGTATTTTCTGATTTCTTTATTACTTTTACCTTTGTAGTTGTGTGAATTATGTGCCCGAGCCTGAAAACTCTGCCCTACTGCGTTGTGCCTTGGGTGTGTTCCGAAAGTTCAGCCGCTTCCCTGAAGCTCTGAGATTGGCATTGATGCTCAATGACATGGAGCTTGTAGAAGACATCTTCACTTCCTGCAAGGATGTGTATGTAGGGGAAAAGTTGGCAAAGGAAGAGATAAGTTCATGGATGAGGCATTTGCATGAAAAGTTAGGACTTATTTCTAATTCGGGTTAGCACTTGAGGGACTTTCCTATGTCCTTGGTGGACAGGAGCTGAACAGATGTGCTGGCTCCCTCCCACAGGGTAGTACAGAAGCAGATGGCATTCATGCTAGGCCGGCACGGGGTGTTCCTGGAGCTGAGTGAAGATGTAGAGGAATATGAGGACCTGACAGAGATCATGTCCAATGTGCAGCTCAACAGCAACTTTTTGGCCTTAGCTCGGGAGGTGAGACCCTTTGCCCTTTTCTACCAAGACGTTTTGATTGTAATTCTACCTGGCTTTTCACCTCCCCGACTATCCCTTTTACTAAACTCTCCTTGGTTAGAATTGCCATTTAGTGGGAAAGTAAAAGGGACAACTGGGAGAATACTGGGGGAGTATTGTGACCCTCTGTCTTCTCTTCAGCTGGATATCATGGAGCCCAAGGTGCCTGATGACATCTACAAAACCCACCTCGAGAACAACAGTGAGTAGCCATCTCCATGTGGGTGGGGGTTGGGGGGAATTGGTGGATTATTAATTATGCCCCTTGTATTTGGACTGATAGTTTGGTCCCAACATGCTTATCCTATAGAGCTCAGAATTTCCATGTACCCTTTCTCCAGGGAACTGCTTGGGGTCATAGATAAAGGATCCTGAGGGACCAGCTCAGAACCAGAGACCTGGTCACCATACTATATTCTCTTTTTGCTCTGCTCTGAACCTTCTTTCCTTACTTTCCTCTGCCTCCTGTGCAGGGTTTGGGGGCAGTGGCTCTCAGGTGGATTCTGCCCGCATGAACCTGGCCTCTTCTTTTGTGAACGGCTTTGTGAATGCAGCCTTTGGCCAGGACAAGCTGCTAACTGATGATGGCAACAAATGGCTTTACAAGAACAAGGACCATGGTATAATTCTGTTCCTTCTCCATCTTTATGTTGCTTTGGTCACTCTTGTTGCCTTTCTCGGTTAATATGTTACATGACAAGGGATCTCCAGGGCTGTTCCCTGGAGAGCCCTTTATAATAATTATCTCCCAGTGGGGCCATTTTAAAACCAATAAATTTTTTTCCCTTTGGTATAGGAATGTTGAGTGCAGCTGCATCTCTTGGCATGATTCTGCTGTGGGATGTGGATGGTGGCCTCACCCAAATTGACAAGTACCTGTACTCATCCGAGGACTACATCAAGGTTGGTCTGGCACAGCTCACTAATCGAGTTCTTTTCCTCCCATGTTTCAGAGTCCAGCAGTGCCTCCCTTTGGCTAGTAAGGTCTACCCAGTTTTTAACTCTGGTTAAGGTGGGGTGCTACATTGAGGTCCATGATGCTGCCTTTGTCATGAGGAAGGTAGAGTAGCCTGAGAGTAGAATCTCTTTGCTCTTTGCAGTCAGGAGCCCTCCTGGCCTGTGGCATTGTGAATTCTGGGGTTCGGAACGAGTGTGACCCTGCTCTGGCACTGCTCTCAGACTATGTTCTCCACAACAGCAATACCATGAGACTTGGTTCCATCTTTGGGTAAGGCCTCTCAGTTCTCCTGGTAGCATTCAGCCTGTAAGCTCTGTGAGAGCAGGAACTAGGCCTTTTTAACCTTTATATTGCCAGAGGACCACCACTGTGACTATTAAGTGTTTGGTTCTTGGTAAATGTTTTTTGAAAGGATTAATGATGAATGACCAGTTCTCTTTTTTTCCCTTTCTTGCCCTATTCATGGGTGTGTTTCGAGGGACTGCCTCTCCCTTGCTTTTGCAGGTTAGGCTTGGCCTATGCTGGCTCAAATCGTGAAGATGTTCTGACACTACTGTTGCCTGTGATGGGAGATTCCAAGTCTAGCATGGAGGTGGGTAAAGGCTGTTGGTCATTTAGAGGAGATAGGGGAGGTACTTTGTGTCCTAGAGCTTGCTGATAAATAGGGAAAAAAGAAGTCTGGGGGGGGGGGGGGGGGGGGGGAGGTCACCTCAGTGAAACCCCTTAAAACTGGGATTCTAAGCCTCAGGTGGTATTGAGGCAAAAGTTAACCTTCTGGGGTCGAGTTCCAGCCCTTGGGATCTATGAGGAAGAATGCTGACCAGAGTGGGAAATAACTTACTCAGCTTGGAATAAGTGATTCTCACTCAGGGTTTTGACCAATCTTAAATTTTCTAATTTGTCCAGTGGTTTTAGAGATGGATATAGTATGGTGGCTAAAAACATAGGTTTTAGAGTCCGAAAGGCCTGAGTTCAAATCCTGTCACCTCTGCTTATTATTGAAGTGATTTCAGATAAGTAACTTGATCTCTTTAGACCTCATTTTTCTCTTCAGTAAAAGGGGAATAATCACAACATTTGTTTCATGAGGTTGTTGAGACAATTAAATACCAGTAGTGTGCAAAGCATCTGGCATAGTGCCTGGCATATAGTAAGAACTCAGTGAATGGTTGCTACTCTTTTTTTTTTTTTTTTTTTTTTTTTTTACTGGGAGGTCCCGGGGATCGAACCCAGGTCCCTCCATATGGGAGACGGACGCCCAACCAGTTGAGCCACATCCGACCCCCCCCCTACTCTTTTTTTGACCTGCCATCAGAAAGGAATTATTATCTGGTGTGGTTAGGGAGAGGGCCTTACAGCAGACTGTGGGAATCAGCTATCGTGAATCAAGACAGATAAACAAGTACTTAATAACTTACTTTGTGTCTGATAGTGATTTTCCTATTTCTAGGTGGCAGGTGTGACAGCTCTGGCTTGTGGAATGATAGCAGTGGGATCCTGCAATGGAGATGTCACTTCCACTATCCTACAGACCATCATGGAGAAGTCAGAGACTGAGCTCAAAGACACTTATGCCCGTTGGCTTCCTCTTGGACTGGGCCTCAACCATCTGGGTGAGGGGATGTCTCTGTATCTGGGCAAAGAGCTGACAGTAACTGGGAGTAACAGGATTTATTTGTCAAGCTGTGCTAGGTGGGGAGCAGGCGTCCTTTGATCCCTTGATTCTGTCCTGTAGGGAAGGGTGAGGCCATCGAGGCAATCCTGGCTGCGCTGGAGGTTGTGTCAGAGCCTTTCCGCAGTTTTGCCAACACACTGGTGGATGTGTGCGCCTATGCAGGTCTGTGTCTTTGTAACTCTCTGTGCTTCTGCAGTGATTCCTTACTTCTCTTTTGATCCTTTTATTTTTTGGGGGTTGTTTCTCCTTTCTCATTCATTCTGATCTCCTTTAGATTCTTTATTTATTTATTTATTTATTTATTTACCGGGAGGTCCCAGGGATCGAACCCAGGTCCCTCCATATGGGAGACGGACGCCCAACCATTTGAGCCACATCCGTCCCCCCTTTAGATTCTTTAGACTTCTCCTATCCCCAGAGTAAGATTTTCTGTGGTACCTTCTAATTTCTCCCCTTTCTCACCCTTACCACCCTACTGCAGGTTCTGGGAATGTACTAAAAGTACAGCAGCTGCTCCATATCTGTAGTGAACACTTTGACTCCAAAGAAAAGGAGGAAGACAAAGACAAGAAGGAAAAGAAGGACAAGGACAAAAAGGAAGCCCCTGCCGACATGGGAGCACATCAGGTTTTGTGGGCAGCTGAGTCCTCTCAGAGTGAGGCCTTGAGAAAAGATAAGCTTGTAGGGGAACAGGAGAGCTGGGTTTGCTTTTATTTTCTGGGTATCACTGTGTATTGAAATATCATGAGACTGGGTTCCATAAATGAGGGATGGCTTTTTTTTTCCTTAGACAGGACTTGAGTAAGGGTGGATGGTTTTTGTTTCTTGAGCTTACTAGGTTCTGCTGCCTTTTCATTTGCAGGGAGTGGCCGTGCTGGGAATTGCTCTTATTGCTATGGGGGAAGAGATTGGTGCTGAGATGGCCCTGCGAACCTTTGGCCACTTGGTGAGTATAGGATAAGGAGACTGGTATATACTGGTTTTGATGGCTTGGGGTTCCCCAAACAAGGTTCTCCTGGCAGGTTTTCTTGGTCAAGTGTGAGAAAATGGTCTTTTTGCAGTGCCCTTTCTACAGAATTTGATTGAGACCACCTTTTTACTGATCAGTTTGTTCATATAACTGAGCTTATTGTTTTTACTGCTTTCCCTGATACCCTCTGTTGTTTCCTTTTGTCATCAGCTGAGATATGGGGAGCCTATACTCCGGCGTGCTGTGCCTTTAGCATTGGCCCTAATCTCTGTTTCAAATCCGCGACTCAATATCTTGGATACCCTAAGCAAATTCTCTCATGATGCTGATCCAGAAGTTTCCTATAACTCCATATTTGCCATGGGTATGGTGGGCAGTGGTGAGTATCAGGCAGAAAAGGAATATCATAAGCAGATTGGGGAAAGGTTTGAAGGCCCTTTTTCAAGTTTCTATCATACTCAACATTTCCAGGTACCAATAATGCCCGTCTGGCCGCGATGCTACGTCAGTTAGCCCAGTACCATGCCAAGGACCCTAACAACCTCTTCATGGTGCGCTTGGCACAGGTAAAGAATAGAACTCTTCTTCTTAGGATGTGCCAAGAGAAGCTTCTGTGGAAATAGAAGGGGAAAATATAGTGACACGAAGTTGACTTTAACTCTGGGCCTGGGCCTGGGCTGGAAAGACATGGGCAAGTTGTTGGGTTTCTGTGTTGTTAGGTGATATCTCCTCAGATGTGACTCCTCAAATTCACTTAACCTCCCTCTGGTTTTTTCAGGGCCTGACACATTTAGGGAAGGGCACACTCACCCTCTGCCCTTACCACAGTGACCGGCAACTCATGAGTCAAGTGGCCGTGGCTGGGCTGCTCACTGTTCTTGTCTCTTTCCTGGATGTCCGCAACAGTGAGTTCCTGTCAGGAATCTTATGCTGTGATATATGGTGCCCTATCTTCACCTTACCAGAGGTACCTTGGTAATTCAGGACCAGGACCTCAAGTTAGCTCTGTACTGCTCTGGGTTCCTGGGATTCTTTGAGTATGTAATGAAGTGACTGGGTGCTGGGCCTCATGAGACTTTTTAATCTCCCAAAGAGAGATTTTCTTTTGAGAATGAAGAAATGAGGCCAGTGTCTGCTCCTAAGGGACTGGGGAAAAACGAGTTCCATATGTGAGGGCTGTGGGCAGAATAAGGTGGGGCCAAAACTCTGGGTAGTAGTAGGGTATATAAGGGGAAGGTGGATTTGACTCTATGACTGGGGGTTAAAAAGTCAGGGTTGGAGGGGTGTCCCAAGGTTCAGGCCCAGCCTGCCCCGCTGCCTCTAACTATGTTTGTCCTGTGTGCTTCTCTCAGTCATCCTAGGCAAATCACACTATGTATTGTATGGGCTGGTGGCTGCCATGCAGCCCCGAATGCTGGTTACGTTTGATGAGGAGCTGCGGCCATTGCCAGTATCTGTCCGTGTGGGCCAGGTGAGGGGTTGAGGAGAGGGGAGGGCTCAGACTATAGCCCATGTACCTGGTTCTTCAAAACTGGTATGGGCAGTGGGTTGCAGCTACTCTCCCACCTGGAGTCTCTTCATTTCAGTTTTCTCACCCTACAGGCAGTGGATGTGGTGGGCCAGGCTGGTAAGCCTAAGACCATCACAGGGTTCCAGACGCACACAACCCCAGTGCTGTTGGCCCATGGAGAAAGGGCAGAATTGGCCACTGAAGAGTTTCTTCCTGTCACACCCATTCTGGAAGGTTTTGTTATTCTTCGGAAGAACCCCAACTATGACCTCTAAGTGGCCAGCAAGGGCCCCAACCTGCAGCTATGTCAGCAGGCAGTGCTTCCTGCTGCCAGGGTTGGACACTGCTCCAGACTTTTGGGAGGAATTGTTACCTCCTGTTCTTTTGTCACTGAGTGAGATAACTTTGTTGAATAAAGAAAGACCTTTATCCCCAGGGTCCTTCTATGTCTCTTTTCTGGGGTATCATGGTTGGAGGCTAGACTGGGGTGGGGAGTGGGCATGAGAGCACATTGTTTGGAGCAACCCTGTGCCTAAGCCAGCAGGGGTGTCTGCCCTGAATGGAATGAACTAAGCCCCCTTTCCCCTCTTTCCCTTCTTCCTAATCATGTGTTTTCATCTTCTTTAAAACAGTGACTCATCTTCAGGGACATGAACCCTAAAGAATCTGATAAATGCAGTGGACCTTCTTTCTAGGAGATGCACATAGCCAAATTCTTTTTTTTTTTTTTTAAAGATTTTTATTTATTTATTTATTTTTATTTTATTTTATTTTTTTTTAAGATTTTTATTTATTTATTCATTTATCCCCCCCTTGCTGCTTGTGCTCGCTGGGTCAGCCAACCACGCCGTGCGGGTGGGCCTGCCTCCACCAGGAGGGCCCGGGAACTGAACCCAGGGCCTCCCATATGGTAACCGGGAGCCCCACTGATTGAGCCACAGCCGCTTCCCTCAAATTCTTATAACTTATCAAGAGGCCAGTTGATCCCATGCTTTTCTCCCTTGTCCCTCTCTGACCAATACCCCCATTTCAAGCCCATCATCCCCTGACCTTAGGTTAAGGATCTCTGCTCTAAGAGGCAACAGAATCAGCCCCACCTTCTTCTGCCTCGACTTCTGTGCTGCTAAAGGGGAGAGACATATTTACTTTCTGTGATTCCTCTTGGGAGTCTGCTATTTGAGAGTTGGTCAAGTTAACATCTATTCTGGGCTGTCTTTGACAGAAATGGGTGCAAGAAAGTTTGATCCTAACTTGTCTCAATGTAACAGTGAGAGAGGAGTAACCACCTTGTGTAGTTCTGGACCTCCTTCCAGGAATGTAATCACTCTTCCATTCTGCAGTGCTCCTTCTTGGTAGGGCTGGTATAAGTATAGGTATAACTGCTGGTTGGGGCCTGGACTGCCGTGGATGCAATAGAAGAAAATGTGGCCTTGTCAGATAATTGTAGCTAACATTTATCCACTACTTAGGTGAGTTTAACCCTGAAGCAGTAACTGGCATTTAATAGATCTATAAATGTTGAAAGAATAACATCTACATGCTTGACATGATTTCCTTATTTGAGACCTTGCAACAACTTTTAAGAGGTACTATTCCATGTTTTGGTGAGGAATGTGAGGTGGAGAGAGGTTCAAAAACTTGCAAAAGATCACATAGTAAGTGGTGGAGCCAGGATTGGCAACTAAGTCCATCTGATTCCAAAGCCCATGCCTTTATTCACCATATTAATCTGTCTCTGTAGCCTTGGAGTCTTGGGGGCTCCATTCTAGCTCAAGGTCTTAGCAAGTTGGAAAAGCAGCAACTTTGAATTGAGTGCCCCCATTGTCTGTCTGCTCCTGCTTGGCAGTCTTGATATAAAAGGTTGAAGCACTGGACTTGGGAATCAGCAGACCTATTGATCGCCTTTATTTGAATTGCCATAATCTTGAGCAAGTCTGTCTCTGATGAGCCTCTGTTATCATCTGTGAAATGGGGATGTAGTAATTGCCTTACCTGATTTCCAGTGATGAGATTAAAATATGATAAATTACTCAATATTATATCATTAGGGAGTTGCAGTTAAAACAACACTCACTACACACCTATTAGAATGGCTAGAATCCAAAACACTGAAAACAATTGCTGGTGAGGATGTGCAGCAATGGGAACTCTCATTCAATGCTGGTTGGAATACAAAATGGTTATAGCCACTTCAGAAGGCATTTGGCAATTTCTTACAATGCTAACCATAGCCTTACCACATGATCCAGCAATGCACACCTTGGTTCACACAAACACCTGCACATGGATGCTTATAGCAGCTTTATTCATAGTTGCCAAAACTTGGAAACAACCAAGATGCCTTTCAATAGATGAATAAACTGTGGTACATCCATAGAATAGAATATATATATATATATATATATATATATATATATATATATATATATTTTTTTTTTTTTTTAAAGATTTTATTTATTTATGTATTTATCCCCCCCTTGCTGCTTATGCTCTCTGTGTCCATTTGCTGTGCGTTTTTCTGTGTCTGCTTGTCTCCCTTTGTTGGTTCGTCTTGCTGCCTCAGCTCACCGCGCCGCGCGGCCTGGCTTGCCTTCACCAGGAGGCCCCAGGAATCAAACCCGGGGCCTCCCATATGGTAAATGGGAGCCCTATCGATTGAGCCACATCCGCTTCCCAGAATAGAATATTATTCAGCAATAAAAAGTAATAAGGTGGGAAGCGGTGGTGGCTCAATCAGTAGGGCTCCCGTTTACCATATGGGAGGCCCCGGGTTCGGTTCCCGGGGCCTCCTGGTGAAGGCAAGCCCGCCTGCATGGCGTGGTTAGCTGACCCAGCGAGCACAAGCAGCAAGGGGGGGATAAATGAATAAATAAATAAAATCTTAAAAAAAAAAAAAGTAATAAGGAAGCAGATGTGGCTCGAGCAGTTGGGTACCTGCCTACCACAAGGAGGTCCCAAGCACAAACAATGAGGGTCGGGGGAGAAATAAATATAATAAATCTTTAAAATATATATATATCAAGCCACAAAAAGACATCCAGGAACTTTAAATGCATACTAAGTGAATGAAATTAGTCTGAAAAAGCTACTTATTGTGTATGTCCAACTATATGACATTCTAAAGAAGGCAAAACTATAGAGCCAGTAAAAAGATAGTGGTTACCAGGGGCTTGGGGGTGGGGTGCGGTGAGGTGGGGAGGAGGGATGAATAGATAAAATCATATTTTTAGGACAGTGAAATATTTTGTATGATATGGTAATGGTTTATACATGACATGCATTTGTCAAAACCTACAGACAAAAAAAGAATACTCTATGACACAAAGAATGAACCCTAATGTAAACTATGGATTTAGTTAATAATAATGCATCTTTTGGTTCATCAACTGAAACAAATGTGCCACATTAATGCCAGATGTTAATAATTGGGAAAACTGGGGGAGTAGAGAGGTTATACAAGAACTTTGTATTTTTCTGCTCAAAAAAAAAATTTTTTTTTTTGAGGTACTGGGGCCCAGGATTGAACACGGGACCTCGTCAATGGGAAGCTGGCACTCAACCACTGAGCTGCATCAGCTCCCCTGAGTTGGTTGGTTGGTTTGCTTGTTGTTTGTTTTTTTGTTTTTAGAAGGCATCTGGGACCGAACCTGAGGCCTTCCATGTGGAAAGCAGGTGCTCAACCACTTGAGCCACATCTGCTCCCCCTCAATTTTTCTGTAAGTCTAAAGTTGCTCTAAACAAAGTCTTTTTTTTTTAGGAGGTATTGGGGTTTGAATCTGGGACCTCATACATGGGAAGCTGGCGTTCAAACCACTGAGCTATACCTGCTTCCCTAACAAAGTCTTAATTTAAAAAATGAGATAGGGACTTTCTCATTTTTTAATTTTTAATTAAATTATCATTATAATTATAATTTGTAAATTATAAAGCAATAAGTGATTTGTAAACTTAAAACAATATAAATAAAAGGATAGTTCTCTCCCAAATCAGTGACTGTGCTTTAGAGTAAGAAATTTTCTTAGCCTTTTACATTCAGCAACAAATAATGGAGTTACTCTGCATTGGACTAATTCTGGCTTGGGGGGTGGGATGCAAAGATAGGGAAAAAAAAAAAGAAATCCTATTCTCATGAAGCTTACATATCTGTAAACCTACAACTTCTCTACTTAAAAAAAGTTATTCAATCCCTGGTCCTCAGTATCTCTTAAAAAAAAAAAATTTAAAAAGCTTACATAATGGAAAAGAAGACAATTATAAGAAAATAATTGTGATATAGTGTGATTGATAGTGTACTGGGGTGTGAAAGAGGTTCCCTGAGATCATTGAAAGAATGCCTATGTACCTGGATAAGTCAGGGGAAACTTCTTGGAGGAAATTGAGACTTAGAGGAAGAGAAAAAGAAGGTAGGGTAATTTAGGTAATGGGACATCAAAAGCAGGAAGGAGGAAAATCTATGTGTTTTCAGAAACCATGGTGTTTTAGTTTCCTAGGCTGCTTAAAGCAGATATCATGAAATGGGTTGGCTTTTAATAATGGGAATTAATTAGCATACAGTTTTGAGGCTGAGAAAAATGTCCAAATCAAGACATCATCAAGGCAATGCTTTCTTCCACAGGAGCCCTTGACTTCTCTGCCACAAGGCAAGGCACATGGTGGTGTCTGCTGGTCTTTCCCTTCTCTTATGGGTTTCATTGCTTTCAGCTTCTTGTTTCCATGGCATTTTTTTTTTTTTTTCTCTTTGTATTCATCGTGTTTATAAAGGACTCCAGTAAGAGGATTAAAGTGGATCACACCTTAACTGGAGTAGCCTCATCAAAAGATCCTACTTACAACGGGTCCACACCCATGGGAATGGATTAACTTTAAGAACATGCTTTTCTGGGGTATATATGGTTTCAAAGAACCACACCTGGATAGTTTGGTTTGGCTAAGTGTATAGGTACTAGGGAAAAGTGTGGTAGAAGATAAAGCTGGAGACACAGGCTCAAACCAGGTTAAGAAGGGCTTTGTTGTGCCAAGAAATAGACAGTATCCCTTTATTCCCTTTCTTTCTTTTTTTTTTTAAACTTAAAACTTTTTATTTCAAAATACTGTCAAACTTATATGATGAAAATAATATAAACCCCACACAAAGAACTCCAAAGTACCCCCATACCTCCAATCGACCCAATTTCAACATTTTGCCACATTTGCCATATTACTCTAACTATTCATCACTCTATCAATCATCTATTTACCCATCCATCTATCTGTCTGTAGACAATTAACAATCCATTTTCTGAATACTTGAGTGCAGGTTATATACATCATGCTCCTTGAACACTTAATATTGCCATGTACGTTTCCTAAGACCAAGGAGGTTCACTTATATTGCCACCTTAAGTGCAGTTATCCAGTTCAAGAAAGTTAACATCGTTATAAAGCTTACAGTCTATATTCCCTTTTTTTCATAATGTCCCAATAATGTCCTTTTGAGTCTTCTCTCCTTGTTAGATCCCATCCAGGATTATGTATTGCCTTTAAGTGTCATTGTCTCTTTAGCTGCTCTTTTTTTTAATTTTTATTGTGGGAACATATACACAATGCAATTTTCCCATCTCAACCATTCCTAAGCATACCATTCAGTAGGCTTAATCATATTCACTATGTTGCGGAACCCTCGCTGTCTTTCATCACTAAAACTTTCCCATCTCCCCAAGCAGAAACCCTATACCCATTTTGCATAAACTTCTCATTTCCCCTGTCCCCTGCTCCTGGCAACCTGTACTCTAATCTCTGTCTCTATGCACTTGCATATTTTCCGATGTTTTCTCTGTAGTTACCATAGGTCTTAAATTTAACATTCTTTTTTTTTTTTTTTTTTTTTTTTTTTTTAAAGATTTTATTTATTTATTCATTTATCCCCCCCTTGCTGCTTGTGCTCGCTGGGTCAGCTAACCACGCCATGCAGGCGGGCTTGCCTTCACCAGGAGGCCCCGGGAACCGAACCCGGGGCCTCCCATATGGTAAACGGGAGCCCTACTGATTGAGCCATAGCCGCTTCCCTTTTATGTAGTTCTTGTCACAAATTACATGTTTATACATTATGTATCCAAAACCAATTTATATTTTATGCATTTGCCTTTTAGATCATGTAGGAGGTAAAAAGTGGTGTTACAAGAATCCAGTAGTACTTGTTGTTACTCTTATCAGAGACCTTTATTTCTTCACGGGGGTTCAAACTATTGTCCATTGTGTTTTCCTTTCAACCTGCAGAACTCTAACATCTCTTGTAGGGATGGTCTAGTGGCGATGAGCAACCTCAGCTTTTGTTTATCTGGGAATGTCTTAAGTGCTCCCTCATTTTTTGAAAGGCAGTTTTGTCAGATATAGAATTCTTGGTTGGCAATTTCTTGTTTTCAGCACTTTAAATATATCATCTCACTGCCTTCTTGCCTCCATAAATCAGCACTTAATCTTACTGAGGTTTCCTTTCCTTTTTTTCTCTTTTTACATTTTTTTTTTAGGTTCCCTTTCAATGTGACATGTTTCTTCTCTCTTACAGCTTTCAGAATTCTCTATTTTTGACATTGAACAGTTTGATTATAATGTAATGCCGAATAGGTCCATTTGGGTTTATCCTGTTTGGAGTTCTTTGTGAATCTTGGATGTGTACATTCATGTCTTTTGTTAAATTTGGGAAGTTTTCAGCATTATTTCTTTGACTATTCTCTCTGCCCCTTTCTTCCTCAGATTCTGTTCACTTTTTTTCATTCTTCCTTCTGCTCCTCAGACTGGATGATTTCAGTTGTCTTATCTTCAAGTTCACTGATTCTTTCTTCTGCCAGCTTAAATCCATTGTGGCATTTTTAATTTCTTTTACTTGGTTTTCAACAGTTTGGTTCCTTTTCATAATTTCCATCTCTCTATTGAAATTCTCTGTGTTCATCTAGCATTTTCCTGATTTCCTTTAGCTCTTTGAGTATCTTTAGGACCATTTTTCAAAAGTCTTTGTCTGGTATATCTTAGATGTGGTCCTTTTCATTGACAGTTTTTAATATTTTAATTTTCTCCTTTGCCTGGCCCATCACTTCCTATTTCTTTGCATGTTTTATAATCTTTTGTTGAAACCCAGATGTTTTGATATTTTAATTTGTTCCTACTGGAATTTAGACTCTAAGGCATCTGTTTCTTAAGCTTGTATCCAGCTAGTGTTCTGACAGAGCTTTCCTTGAATGTCAATAGCTAACCAAAAAGAAAGAAAGAAAGAAAGAAAGAAAGAAAGGAAGGAAGGAAGGAAGGAAGGAAGGAAGGAAGGAAGGAAGGAAGGAAG
>JAKSZT010045153.1:0-20942 GCA_026826555.1 Tolypeutes matacus
AGGTCTCAGTGTCCTCAGCAGTCTGTAAAACAAGTGGATTGGGGGGGCGGATGTGGCTCAAAGGGTTGGGCATCCGTCTCCCATATGGAGGGACCCGGGTTCGATCCCTGGGACCTCCTGGTAAAAAAATAAATAAATAAAATAATTTAAAAAAATAAATAAATAAACAAGTGGATTGGAGGAGATGATCTCAAAGGACCATTCCATCTTTAATGTTTTAAGAAGTGGATTCATGGGTTCAGCAAATTTCAGACCCTGAAGAGATATTAAAAAAATAAGACTTATGAAGTTTGGGTTTTACACAGAGGATGATATGTATAATGTCAGCATCATGACTGAAGAGAGGGGTTTGACAGGATAAAGCCTTGCCCTTCCCTTGACATCTGATTTCAGAGACCAGCTTAGGATCCTGACTAGCAATTTGATGCCAACATGGCATTCAAACTCCATAACTGCAAAAAGGTCTAAGTGTCAAATAATATAATAATCCCCAGCTTTCAGTTACTGACTCCCTATTTTGCTTAGGGCTATGCCAAACACTTAAAAAATACCATCTCATTAAATTCCCATAACAACTTATAAGGAGGTTCTACTATTGTCCCCACTTTATAAGTGGAGAATCTAAGGGAAAAGATTACATAATTTCCAACATCAGACAGAACAGATTACATTAAAGTCAGATATGGAACTTGGGCCCAAAGCCCATGCTCTTAATCATCACCATTTTGTCTTCTAAGTCATGAAAGAATTTAGACTCAAACATAGTCATCTGTCTTCTGGGCAATTTTCTCATGCTTTGGGGTGGGACCACCACCAGCAGGTGCATTTCTGTGCCACACATCCCCTGGCATGTGTGACAACCCAGGCAGCTGTAGGAAACCTAAACACATGTTGAGCTGAAAGGAAGCCAGGTAGCACCTATTTATTGAGCCCTCTGCAGGTGCCTGGTTCCAGGGGCAAGGCAAGGTGAACATCAGGTGACAGATGTAACCTTCACCTTCACTAGCCCTGACAGTCAGTATCTGCGATAAGCTCCAGCATGTTGAGGCAGAAGAAGGCATAAAGGATAGTGGTCCTGGATAGATACAGAGTAATTGTTGGTAAAATGCTCAGCCATATCCTGCACAGTTTCATTGGAAAGTCTGCCTAATTCCCATGCACAATAAGGTAGCATTCTCCAAGTAGCATGATGCCATGCTTGGGAGCACAGTTTCAGTGGACCTATAAGAACTCAAAACCAGAGAATCCTGAAAACAATTTCCCAATGCCCAGCTCTGGGCTCCAAAGAGAGGTGCTGATGGGCTACTATTATGCAAAAAATAGGTCCTAAAGATAATACAAAGCCCTTCATTCATTCATGCAGTCATTCAACAAATATTTGTCAAGGCCTACCACAAAGCAGGCATTGTTCTGGGTGTTAGGGACACAAAGATGAATAAGACATAGTAGGAGCTCAGTCAAGGATGGGAGAAGTATGTACCAAGGATGGTGGGAGAACAGGGAAGAAATGACTAACTTGGTCTGGTAGGGCAGAAAAGTTTTCTAGATGGGTGACATTGTGTTGAAGCTTAGAGGATGGGAGAATTTGCTAGCTGAAAACAGCAAAGGGCATTCCACACAGAAGTAATAGCAACATGAAAAAGCTGATCAGCTTGAAGGGGCAGTGCATGCTCAAAAATGGCGGGGAAAAAAATGGCGAAATGTTTGGGATAAACAGAAGTGGATGGGTGAAAGGTGCACAGTTAAGAGATGAGAGTTTGGAGAAGGGTAATAGTAGCAGTAGGTATAAAAAAGAGGGGAATGTAGCATCTGCTGTTAGTTTTGGGAATTAACAAAAGGGCCACAATGCCATCTGGCTGTTTGAAGAATATCTTACAAAGAAAGCAGCAACCCAGTAGAAATAGAGAAATGCTGTACTTTGCCAGGAGCACTTCTGGTATAATACAGGCAATGACTTCTGGTTAAATGGTTCTCAAATGAATAGAGCCATTCAAAAAATGTGTAGCTGTACAACTAAGGCCATGAATTTGGGGGCAGCATAACAGGTTTGTGGATGCAATTTGAAAGAAAGCAAGGAAGGGGTCAATGATGGCCTGGCTCATAACTGGAGAACAGTTTGGCCACAAGACAGGGAGTTTGGCTGAAATGGAGCTTAAGGCAGGTCCTCAATGGGAAGTGAGAGAAGACCTACATGTTATCAAGTGGCCTTGAAAATATCTATCAGACATTTGCATTTGGCTAGAGAAGCTGGGGGCTTGAGTGCTTGGAGGTGGGGAGCAGGGGACAAGACTGTTTACCTCAGTTCTGCAGATTTAGGTAGTACAAAAATAAAATGACAACTGTCTCCTTTCTGGTTGCCAGACACCCAGAAAGGCTCTTTATATACATTGAATCGTTTCATTCTCTTAACAACTATGAGGGGAATACTTTATTACTCACATTTTACAGAGGCAGAAACCAGGTGGAGAGACATTAGGTAGCTTGCCTAAGTCCTACAACTGGTTAATGGCAGAATTTGAGTTTAGACACCAGGTCTGTCTGTCTCTAAAGCTGTGTTCCCCCACCCCCATTTTTAAATTTTTGAAACATTCCAAACCTACAGAAAAGTTGAACACAACACAAAGAACATTCATATACTCTTCATCTGGATCACCAACTGTTAACAGCCTGTGCTTTTTGTCACATCACTCCATCTTCTCTAAAGTACTGGCTGGGATATGACTGGTATATAGGACAAAATTCAAAAACGGACAGAAAGAAGTCACGGAAAAAGAGATGTAGGAGAATCCTTCTACAGATAACTGAAGAAAGCATGAAAATACATGGATATCCTAAAGCCAGAGATAGAATCGCTATGAACTGTCCAGCTTCTGTCAAACGAGAGCTGGGGAAGTTGTTTGCAATGGAAATGGAAGATCATCTGCAGAATCCAAGCACTGAGTGGAAAAGAGCAATAGGTTTTTCAAATGGGCTTCTTACCTTTACATCTATAGCTATACAAACTTTCATTCAGTGCTAACTATGCTGGACTAAGTGTTTTTTACAAACATTTTCTGCATTCTTTAATGTATCAGAACCCATAAAATAAGACTCAAGGTCAAAAGGTGCATGCTCCTACGAGATGAAGGGGAGAGGAGTTATTTCCTTTTTTCTCATTTGTAGACACAAACAAACATGCTCCAGGCCGAAAAAGAATCTTTAGGGTTTGCCTAAAGCTGTCAAGGGCTTGGAAGACTGAAAGATAGAGGTACAAGTCCTGATTCTACTACTTACTATGGTTATTAAGGTCTGCTTATTTCATTTCTGAACCTAAGTTTCCTTTGTAAAGTGGACATACTTATATTACTTTCAAAAGATTATGAGAAATACATATGATCACTTAAAAACGGTCATGATAGAGTGTCGGTCACCCGTTTTCTAAGTCCTAACAGGGAGAATGAAGACCAAAAGCCAGATTGAGGGCAGAGACCTTGTCTTACTCTGCTTTTAGCTCCAGAATTAGCACTGGTATATAGGATTTTATTTTTAATTATTGATTTCTACTCCACCTAGTTCCCAAAAGGATTTAAGATGGTAGCCACGTCCTCACGGTAACATTAGCACACTCTCCTTCAACTAGGGGAGGTTAAGATTTCACAGTGTGTGGGGCTAGGCATACATACACAGACTTTACGTTTATAACAATCAAGCGTCCCGGATTTCAAGAATCTTTTCTGTTTGTCGCACCTCGCAGTCATCTGTGGTGTCACTTGGATTCTATTCACATTGTTATAAAGAAAACTCCGCATCTCAGATCGCTGCTTATTCTAGTGCACCCAAATCCCAAACACAACAGGCCAGCCATGTTCAGGAAACTCGGAGGTCGGAGCCGGGGCGGTATCTATGGCGCGCGGGATCCTGGGAACCGTAGTTTCCAACTTGTCTCCGAGGGCGGGGTCCGAGGTCTGGGGCTCCCAGGCGAGGGTGCCGGCAGACCAGCCGTTGCTAGCCCCCGGCTTCCCGCGGCGCTTCCGATCGCAGGCGGGCTCGGGAGGAGGGGCCCTGTAGCCGACGCGCGCGAGGCCGTCTGGGAAACTAGGCGGTCCTCTTGGGTGCGCGCGCAGCGGGCCGGCAGTGGCGGCGGAGGCAGGCTCCCGCTGGTGAGCTATGGAGGAGGGCGGCCGGGACAAGGCGCCGCTGCAGCCCCAGCAGCCCCCAGCGACGGCCCCCGGCGCAGACGAGAAGCCGAGCGGCAAGGAGAGGCGGGATGCTGGGGACAAGGACAAAGAGCAGGAGCTGGTGAGGCACGGCCCTGGGAGCCAGCGGGGGAGGCCGCGGGCTGAGTCACGGCAGCTCCTCAGGCCTCGAGCCCGACTCCCAACGGTCCCACCGCGCCCGGAAGAGGGCAGATGGGGCGACCCTTGGGGCTCCCGGCACCCCTCCTCTTGGCTCCTCCTCCTGCACTCCGCGCTGTCACCTCCACCCTCCCCACCAGCCCTCACGACCGCCTCGCGAGGAGGGGCTGAGGCTGGACATTGTCACCCATTTTGATAGAACAGCATTCAAATAGAGCCTGGCCCAGAAACCAGGCCCCTTCCCACCAGGGCTTCTCATTCCCACTCTCTTTCCTTGTCCACCTGGTCCCTCCAAAAGAGGCAGGCTCACCCCACCAGCCCAAGGGTGAATGGGAGGAGGATGTGTTTGGGATTCCTTGTCTTGATGCGCTTCTTCCTCCAATCCTCCAGTCTGAGGAGGACAAACAACTTCAGGATGAACTGGAGATGCTCGTGGAACGACTGGGGGTGAGTCATGATGTTAACCTAGCGGGTACATATTTGGAACTTTCCCATTTGTTTACTTAATTCCATTTTGAGACAACAAGTCCTGTGTGAAGTATGGAGAGAGGTGGACTGTATTTTAGGGTCAGTGTTATAATGCTTTTGTGAGGGAGTAGAGTTACAGAGGATATTTGAAAGAATTTGTAGCTTTCTCTTGTGGGAGAGGCAGAGTTCTTGAACTCTTTAACTGGGGTTGTTTGTTTTTGTGCCAGGCAGTGTGCAGGGAGTTGGGGAATCACAGGTGAATGAGACATAGTTACTTCCCTAGGGGAGTCATTATTTTAACACTTCTGTATTATGAGTTGGTGGCATTGCAACTCCTTTTTGTCTGAACCCTAACCATCTGATCAGGAGAAGGACACATCCCTGTACCGACCAGCCCTGGAGGAATTGCGAAGGCAGATTCGTTCTTCTACAACTTCCATGACTTCAGTGCCTAAACCTCTCAAATTTCTTCGTCCACACTATGGCAAATTGAAGGAAATCTATGAGAACATGGCCCCTGGGGAGAATAAGGTAAAACTATTTCAGAAAGTTGGTAGAGGCCCTAGTTTAGGAAAACCTCATTTAGTCCATGGTGCTCATGTGAGGCACTAGAAGCCAGATAGACAAGAGACCTGAGCTAGTTGAACAGAGCTCGTCACAGTTAAAATACCCACATGAAAGTGGAAAAAATTAACTTTTCAGTAAATATTGTTTCTTTCTTTTATGTTGGACCTTGAGATTTCATTAGTGTGATTTAAAAAATACAAACAAACCAGCTTTATTGAGATAGAGATCACAGTCTATACATTTCATATATTTAAAGTACAATTTAATGGTTTTTAGTATATTCACAGATACATGCAACCATCACCACAGTCAATTTTAGAACATTTTCATCTCCCCCAAAAGAAACCCCATGTGTTTTAACAAGTAGCCCCTTATTCCCTCACCCCTCCCCCCCCTGTTCTGGACATTTCATATGAATGGAATCATATAACGTGTAGTCTTTTGTGATTGACTTGTTTTACTTAGCATAATGTTTTCAGGATCCATCCATGTATCTTCATGTCATTCCTTTTTCTGACTGAGAAATGATCCATTATATGAATATACCACATTTGGTTTATCCATTTATCAGTTGATGGACATTTGGGTTGTTCCACCTTTTGGCTGTTATGAATAGTGCTGCTGTGTAAACATTCATCTACAAGTTTCTGTGTGACATATTTTCATTTCTTTTGGGTATATCTAAGTGTGGTCTATTTTTGACTTAGGTTTAACCTTAATTTTTCTCTTTCCTTCACAACCTATGTATATTCATTTGTTCTATCTCAAAAACATGCCCCCAATTCAATCACTTCTCCACATATTGGTACAGCCTTAATCCAGGAAACCTTCAGTTGTCTGGACTGCTCACCTGGGCTACTACAGCAGCCTCCTAACTGGCTTTCTTGCCTTTGTTCTTGACCTCCTACAGTGTTTCCTTCATTCAATAGTCATAGCAATCTTTTTAGATTGTGTGTCTCTTCTGCTTAAAACCTTCTAATAGCTTATTGTTGCAGTGAGAATAAAACTCAGAGTTTCCGTCTTTCTCTACTCTCCCTCTTGTTTACCACCCTTGTTGATTTAACAGGGAGAAACCAACACCAACCTTAGGGTTATTGTGAGGCTTAGCTTAGATAATGTAAGTACGTGGTTAACACTTAATTTGGGGGACAGTGACAGTGATCTTGATTCCATAATGTCACACTTCCCTTACTCTGGACTGTTGGATTTGACTTCAAAGAACTGGTCTCTTTATAGCGTTTTGCAGCTGACATCATCTCTGTTTTGGCCATGACCATGAGTGGGGAACGTGAGTGCCTGAAGTATCGGCTGGTGGGCTCCCAGGAAGAATTGGCATCCTGGGGTCATGAGTATGTCAGGTAAGGCCTTTTCTTCTTGGGAATCTGAGGGAGGAGTCTGAAGTCCAATTCTTTTTTTTTTTTTTTTTTTTTAAGATTTTATTTATTTATTCATTTATCCCCCCCTTGCTGCTTGTGCTCACTGGGTCAGCTAACCACGCCATGCAGGCGGGCTTGCCTTCACCAGGAGGCCCCGGGAACCAAACCCAGGGCCTCCCATATGGTAAACGGGAGCCCTACTGATTGAGCCACAGCCGCTTCCCTGAGGTCCAATTCTGACATTTGTCTCGGAATACTTACTGTCTTAGTGTGGCAGTGTATTGAGTTTCCCAGACCCCGAATTCCTTGACTCATAGGAAAGAGCTTCCTGAAAAGCTGTGCTCCCTTAATGGTCTGGGCCTTTCCATAGGCATCTGGCAGGAGAAGTGGCCAAGGAGTGGCAGGAGCTGGATGAGGCAGAGAAGGCTCAGCGGGAGCCACTGCTGACCCTGGTAAAGGAGATTGTCCCTTACAACATGGCCCACAACGCAGAGCATGAGGCTTGCGACCTGCTTATGGAAATTGAGCAGGTGGATATGTTGGAGAAGGACATCGATGAGAATGCCTATGCTAAGGTCTGCCTCTATCTTACCAGGTGAGTCAGCACAGAGGAATGGGTGGCAGACCTGCTCTCCCCAACACTCCTCCCTCAATTGTGCCTTCTCTATTCTCCCAGAGCACTTGGTATTTGCTTCAAGGGTTGCATTAAGCGGTAGTTAGTTTGTTGACGTCCATCAGCTTTTTTTTTTTTTTTTTTTTTAAGATTTATTTTTTTTATTTATTTCTCCCTACCCCCTTGTTGTTTGCATTTGCTATGTCTGTTTGTTATGTGATAGTTGTCTTTTTAGGAGGCACTGGGAACAGAACCTGGGAACCTCCCATGTGGGAGAGAAGGGCCTAATCGCTTGCGCCACCTCTGCTTCCTGCTTTGTTGTGTCTCATTATGTTTTCCTCCTTGTGTCTTGTTGTGTCAGCTTGCTGTGCCTGCCTGCTGCGTCAGCTTGCTGTCTTGCTTGTTTTCTTTAGGAGGCAACAGGAACTGATCCGGGGACCTCCCATGTGGTAGGCGGGAGCTCAGTCGCTTAAGCCACATCCGCTTCCCTCCATCAGCTTCTTGAGGGCCGAGACTTTGTGTCTTCTTAGTAGTCCCAGCATCTAGCATAGTGCTTATTACATAGTAGTCATTTGGTGTATATTTTGGGTAATTGAATTAAATGGAGTGAATGAATGTCTGGTATTTTCTGATTTCTTTATTACTTTTACCTTTGTAGTTGTGTGAATTATGTGCCCGAGCCTGAAAACTCTGCCCTACTGCGTTGTGCCTTGGGTGTGTTCCGAAAGTTCAGCCGCTTCCCTGAAGCTCTGAGATTGGCATTGATGCTCAATGACATGGAGCTTGTAGAAGACATCTTCACTTCCTGCAAGGATGTGTATGTAGGGGAAAAGTTGGCAAAGGAAGAGATAAGTTCATGGATGAGGCATTTGCATGAAAAGTTAGGACTTATTTCTAATTCGGGTTAGCACTTGAGGGACTTTCCTATGTCCTTGGTGGACAGGAGCTGAACAGATGTGCTGGCTCCCTCCCACAGGGTAGTACAGAAGCAGATGGCATTCATGCTAGGCCGGCACGGGGTGTTCCTGGAGCTGAGTGAAGATGTAGAGGAATATGAGGACCTGACAGAGATCATGTCCAATGTGCAGCTCAACAGCAACTTTTTGGCCTTAGCTCGGGAGGTGAGACCCTTTGCCCTTTTCTACCAAGACGTTTTGATTGTAATTCTACCTGGCTTTTCACCTCCCCGACTATCCCTTTTACTAAACTCTCCTTGGTTAGAATTGCCATTTAGTGGGAAAGTAAAAGGGACAACTGGGAGAATACTGGGGGAGTATTGTGACCCTCTGTCTTCTCTTCAGCTGGATATCATGGAGCCCAAGGTGCCTGATGACATCTACAAAACCCACCTCGAGAACAACAGTGAGTAGCCATCTCCATGTGGGTGGGGGTTGGGGGGAATTGGTGGATTATTAATTATGCCCCTTGTATTTGGACTGATAGTTTGGTCCCAACATGCTTATCCTATAGAGCTCAGAATTTCCATGTACCCTTTCTCCAGGGAACTGCTTGGGGTCATAGATAAAGGATCCTGAGGGACCAGCTCAGAACCAGAGACCTGGTCACCATACTATATTCTCTTTTTGCTCTGCTCTGAACCTTCTTTCCTTACTTTCCTCTGCCTCCTGTGCAGGGTTTGGGGGCAGTGGCTCTCAGGTGGATTCTGCCCGCATGAACCTGGCCTCTTCTTTTGTGAACGGCTTTGTGAATGCAGCCTTTGGCCAGGACAAGCTGCTAACTGATGATGGCAACAAATGGCTTTACAAGAACAAGGACCATGGTATAATTCTGTTCCTTCTCCATCTTTATGTTGCTTTGGTCACTCTTGTTGCCTTTCTCGGTTAATATGTTACATGACAAGGGATCTCCAGGGCTGTTCCCTGGAGAGCCCTTTATAATAATTATCTCCCAGTGGGGCCATTTTAAAACCAATAAATTTTTTTCCCTTTGGTATAGGAATGTTGAGTGCAGCTGCATCTCTTGGCATGATTCTGCTGTGGGATGTGGATGGTGGCCTCACCCAAATTGACAAGTACCTGTACTCATCCGAGGACTACATCAAGGTTGGTCTGGCACAGCTCACTAATCGAGTTCTTTTCCTCCCATGTTTCAGAGTCCAGCAGTGCCTCCCTTTGGCTAGTAAGGTCTACCCAGTTTTTAACTCTGGTTAAGGTGGGGTGCTACATTGAGGTCCATGATGCTGCCTTTGTCATGAGGAAGGTAGAGTAGCCTGAGAGTAGAATCTCTTTGCTCTTTGCAGTCAGGAGCCCTCCTGGCCTGTGGCATTGTGAATTCTGGGGTTCGGAACGAGTGTGACCCTGCTCTGGCACTGCTCTCAGACTATGTTCTCCACAACAGCAATACCATGAGACTTGGTTCCATCTTTGGGTAAGGCCTCTCAGTTCTCCTGGTAGCATTCAGCCTGTAAGCTCTGTGAGAGCAGGAACTAGGCCTTTTTAACCTTTATATTGCCAGAGGACCACCACTGTGACTATTAAGTGTTTGGTTCTTGGTAAATGTTTTTTGAAAGGATTAATGATGAATGACCAGTTCTCTTTTTTTCCCTTTCTTGCCCTATTCATGGGTGTGTTTCGAGGGACTGCCTCTCCCTTGCTTTTGCAGGTTAGGCTTGGCCTATGCTGGCTCAAATCGTGAAGATGTTCTGACACTACTGTTGCCTGTGATGGGAGATTCCAAGTCTAGCATGGAGGTGGGTAAAGGCTGTTGGTCATTTAGAGGAGATAGGGGAGGTACTTTGTGTCCTAGAGCTTGCTGATAAATAGGGAAAAAAGAAGTCTGGGGGGGGGGGGGGGGGGGGGGAGGTCACCTCAGTGAAACCCCTTAAAACTGGGATTCTAAGCCTCAGGTGGTATTGAGGCAAAAGTTAACCTTCTGGGGTCGAGTTCCAGCCCTTGGGATCTATGAGGAAGAATGCTGACCAGAGTGGGAAATAACTTACTCAGCTTGGAATAAGTGATTCTCACTCAGGGTTTTGACCAATCTTAAATTTTCTAATTTGTCCAGTGGTTTTAGAGATGGATATAGTATGGTGGCTAAAAACATAGGTTTTAGAGTCCGAAAGGCCTGAGTTCAAATCCTGTCACCTCTGCTTATTATTGAAGTGATTTCAGATAAGTAACTTGATCTCTTTAGACCTCATTTTTCTCTTCAGTAAAAGGGGAATAATCACAACATTTGTTTCATGAGGTTGTTGAGACAATTAAATACCAGTAGTGTGCAAAGCATCTGGCATAGTGCCTGGCATATAGTAAGAACTCAGTGAATGGTTGCTACTCTTTTTTTTTTTTTTTTTTTTTTTTTTACTGGGAGGTCCCGGGGATCGAACCCAGGTCCCTCCATATGGGAGACGGACGCCCAACCAGTTGAGCCACATCCGACCCCCCCCCTACTCTTTTTTTGACCTGCCATCAGAAAGGAATTATTATCTGGTGTGGTTAGGGAGAGGGCCTTACAGCAGACTGTGGGAATCAGCTATCGTGAATCAAGACAGATAAACAAGTACTTAATAACTTACTTTGTGTCTGATAGTGATTTTCCTATTTCTAGGTGGCAGGTGTGACAGCTCTGGCTTGTGGAATGATAGCAGTGGGATCCTGCAATGGAGATGTCACTTCCACTATCCTACAGACCATCATGGAGAAGTCAGAGACTGAGCTCAAAGACACTTATGCCCGTTGGCTTCCTCTTGGACTGGGCCTCAACCATCTGGGTGAGGGGATGTCTCTGTATCTGGGCAAAGAGCTGACAGTAACTGGGAGTAACAGGATTTATTTGTCAAGCTGTGCTAGGTGGGGAGCAGGCGTCCTTTGATCCCTTGATTCTGTCCTGTAGGGAAGGGTGAGGCCATCGAGGCAATCCTGGCTGCGCTGGAGGTTGTGTCAGAGCCTTTCCGCAGTTTTGCCAACACACTGGTGGATGTGTGCGCCTATGCAGGTCTGTGTCTTTGTAACTCTCTGTGCTTCTGCAGTGATTCCTTACTTCTCTTTTGATCCTTTTATTTTTTGGGGGTTGTTTCTCCTTTCTCATTCATTCTGATCTCCTTTAGATTCTTTATTTATTTATTTATTTATTTATTTACCGGGAGGTCCCAGGGATCGAACCCAGGTCCCTCCATATGGGAGACGGACGCCCAACCATTTGAGCCACATCCGTCCCCCCTTTAGATTCTTTAGACTTCTCCTATCCCCAGAGTAAGATTTTCTGTGGTACCTTCTAATTTCTCCCCTTTCTCACCCTTACCACCCTACTGCAGGTTCTGGGAATGTACTAAAAGTACAGCAGCTGCTCCATATCTGTAGTGAACACTTTGACTCCAAAGAAAAGGAGGAAGACAAAGACAAGAAGGAAAAGAAGGACAAGGACAAAAAGGAAGCCCCTGCCGACATGGGAGCACATCAGGTTTTGTGGGCAGCTGAGTCCTCTCAGAGTGAGGCCTTGAGAAAAGATAAGCTTGTAGGGGAACAGGAGAGCTGGGTTTGCTTTTATTTTCTGGGTATCACTGTGTATTGAAATATCATGAGACTGGGTTCCATAAATGAGGGATGGCTTTTTTTTTCCTTAGACAGGACTTGAGTAAGGGTGGATGGTTTTTGTTTCTTGAGCTTACTAGGTTCTGCTGCCTTTTCATTTGCAGGGAGTGGCCGTGCTGGGAATTGCTCTTATTGCTATGGGGGAAGAGATTGGTGCTGAGATGGCCCTGCGAACCTTTGGCCACTTGGTGAGTATAGGATAAGGAGACTGGTATATACTGGTTTTGATGGCTTGGGGTTCCCCAAACAAGGTTCTCCTGGCAGGTTTTCTTGGTCAAGTGTGAGAAAATGGTCTTTTTGCAGTGCCCTTTCTACAGAATTTGATTGAGACCACCTTTTTACTGATCAGTTTGTTCATATAACTGAGCTTATTGTTTTTACTGCTTTCCCTGATACCCTCTGTTGTTTCCTTTTGTCATCAGCTGAGATATGGGGAGCCTATACTCCGGCGTGCTGTGCCTTTAGCATTGGCCCTAATCTCTGTTTCAAATCCGCGACTCAATATCTTGGATACCCTAAGCAAATTCTCTCATGATGCTGATCCAGAAGTTTCCTATAACTCCATATTTGCCATGGGTATGGTGGGCAGTGGTGAGTATCAGGCAGAAAAGGAATATCATAAGCAGATTGGGGAAAGGTTTGAAGGCCCTTTTTCAAGTTTCTATCATACTCAACATTTCCAGGTACCAATAATGCCCGTCTGGCCGCGATGCTACGTCAGTTAGCCCAGTACCATGCCAAGGACCCTAACAACCTCTTCATGGTGCGCTTGGCACAGGTAAAGAATAGAACTCTTCTTCTTAGGATGTGCCAAGAGAAGCTTCTGTGGAAATAGAAGGGGAAAATATAGTGACACGAAGTTGACTTTAACTCTGGGCCTGGGCCTGGGCTGGAAAGACATGGGCAAGTTGTTGGGTTTCTGTGTTGTTAGGTGATATCTCCTCAGATGTGACTCCTCAAATTCACTTAACCTCCCTCTGGTTTTTTCAGGGCCTGACACATTTAGGGAAGGGCACACTCACCCTCTGCCCTTACCACAGTGACCGGCAACTCATGAGTCAAGTGGCCGTGGCTGGGCTGCTCACTGTTCTTGTCTCTTTCCTGGATGTCCGCAACAGTGAGTTCCTGTCAGGAATCTTATGCTGTGATATATGGTGCCCTATCTTCACCTTACCAGAGGTACCTTGGTAATTCAGGACCAGGACCTCAAGTTAGCTCTGTACTGCTCTGGGTTCCTGGGATTCTTTGAGTATGTAATGAAGTGACTGGGTGCTGGGCCTCATGAGACTTTTTAATCTCCCAAAGAGAGATTTTCTTTTGAGAATGAAGAAATGAGGCCAGTGTCTGCTCCTAAGGGACTGGGGAAAAACGAGTTCCATATGTGAGGGCTGTGGGCAGAATAAGGTGGGGCCAAAACTCTGGGTAGTAGTAGGGTATATAAGGGGAAGGTGGATTTGACTCTATGACTGGGGGTTAAAAAGTCAGGGTTGGAGGGGTGTCCCAAGGTTCAGGCCCAGCCTGCCCCGCTGCCTCTAACTATGTTTGTCCTGTGTGCTTCTCTCAGTCATCCTAGGCAAATCACACTATGTATTGTATGGGCTGGTGGCTGCCATGCAGCCCCGAATGCTGGTTACGTTTGATGAGGAGCTGCGGCCATTGCCAGTATCTGTCCGTGTGGGCCAGGTGAGGGGTTGAGGAGAGGGGAGGGCTCAGACTATAGCCCATGTACCTGGTTCTTCAAAACTGGTATGGGCAGTGGGTTGCAGCTACTCTCCCACCTGGAGTCTCTTCATTTCAGTTTTCTCACCCTACAGGCAGTGGATGTGGTGGGCCAGGCTGGTAAGCCTAAGACCATCACAGGGTTCCAGACGCACACAACCCCAGTGCTGTTGGCCCATGGAGAAAGGGCAGAATTGGCCACTGAAGAGTTTCTTCCTGTCACACCCATTCTGGAAGGTTTTGTTATTCTTCGGAAGAACCCCAACTATGACCTCTAAGTGGCCAGCAAGGGCCCCAACCTGCAGCTATGTCAGCAGGCAGTGCTTCCTGCTGCCAGGGTTGGACACTGCTCCAGACTTTTGGGAGGAATTGTTACCTCCTGTTCTTTTGTCACTGAGTGAGATAACTTTGTTGAATAAAGAAAGACCTTTATCCCCAGGGTCCTTCTATGTCTCTTTTCTGGGGTATCATGGTTGGAGGCTAGACTGGGGTGGGGAGTGGGCATGAGAGCACATTGTTTGGAGCAACCCTGTGCCTAAGCCAGCAGGGGTGTCTGCCCTGAATGGAATGAACTAAGCCCCCTTTCCCCTCTTTCCCTTCTTCCTAATCATGTGTTTTCATCTTCTTTAAAACAGTGACTCATCTTCAGGGACATGAACCCTAAAGAATCTGATAAATGCAGTGGACCTTCTTTCTAGGAGATGCACATAGCCAAATTCTTTTTTTTTTTTTTTAAAGATTTTTATTTATTTATTTATTTTTATTTTATTTTATTTTTTTTTAAGATTTTTATTTATTTATTCATTTATCCCCCCCTTGCTGCTTGTGCTCGCTGGGTCAGCCAACCACGCCGTGCGGGTGGGCCTGCCTCCACCAGGAGGGCCCGGGAACTGAACCCAGGGCCTCCCATATGGTAACCGGGAGCCCCACTGATTGAGCCACAGCCGCTTCCCTCAAATTCTTATAACTTATCAAGAGGC
Source organism: Tolypeutes matacus (assembly GCA_026826555.1). Classification (NCBI taxonomy): domain Eukaryota; kingdom Metazoa; phylum Chordata; class Mammalia; order Cingulata; family Chlamyphoridae; genus Tolypeutes; species Tolypeutes matacus. The sequence continues at coordinate 14,608 of JAKSZT010045153.1, forward strand.
CAGTTGATCCCATGCTTTTCTCCCTTGTCCCTCTCTGACCAATACCCCCATTTCAAGCCCATCATCCCCTGACCTTAGGTTAAGGATCTCTGCTCTAAGAGGCAACAGAATCAGCCCCACCTTCTTCTGCCTCGACTTCTGTGCTGCTAAAGGGGAGAGACATATTTACTTTCTGTGATTCCTCTTGGGAGTCTGCTATTTGAGAGTTGGTCAAGTTAACATCTATTCTGGGCTGTCTTTGACAGAAATGGGTGCAAGAAAGTTTGATCCTAACTTGTCTCAATGTAACAGTGAGAGAGGAGTAACCACCTTGTGTAGTTCTGGACCTCCTTCCAGGAATGTAATCACTCTTCCATTCTGCAGTGCTCCTTCTTGGTAGGGCTGGTATAAGTATAGGTATAACTGCTGGTTGGGGCCTGGACTGCCGTGGATGCAATAGAAGAAAATGTGGCCTTGTCAGATAATTGTAGCTAACATTTATCCACTACTTAGGTGAGTTTAACCCTGAAGCAGTAACTGGCATTTAATAGATCTATAAATGTTGAAAGAATAACATCTACATGCTTGACATGATTTCCTTATTTGAGACCTTGCAACAACTTTTAAGAGGTACTATTCCATGTTTTGGTGAGGAATGTGAGGTGGAGAGAGGTTCAAAAACTTGCAAAAGATCACATAGTAAGTGGTGGAGCCAGGATTGGCAACTAAGTCCATCTGATTCCAAAGCCCATGCCTTTATTCACCATATTAATCTGTCTCTGTAGCCTTGGAGTCTTGGGGGCTCCATTCTAGCTCAAGGTCTTAGCAAGTTGGAAAAGCAGCAACTTTGAATTGAGTGCCCCCATTGTCTGTCTGCTCCTGCTTGGCAGTCTTGATATAAAAGGTTGAAGCACTGGACTTGGGAATCAGCAGACCTATTGATCGCCTTTATTTGAATTGCCATAATCTTGAGCAAGTCTGTCTCTGATGAGCCTCTGTTATCATCTGTGAAATGGGGATGTAGTAATTGCCTTACCTGATTTCCAGTGATGAGATTAAAATATGATAAATTACTCAATATTATATCATTAGGGAGTTGCAGTTAAAACAACACTCACTACACACCTATTAGAATGGCTAGAATCCAAAACACTGAAAACAATTGCTGGTGAGGATGTGCAGCAATGGGAACTCTCATTCAATGCTGGTTGGAATACAAAATGGTTATAGCCACTTCAGAAGGCATTTGGCAATTTCTTACAATGCTAACCATAGCCTTACCACATGATCCAGCAATGCACACCTTGGTTCACACAAACACCTGCACATGGATGCTTATAGCAGCTTTATTCATAGTTGCCAAAACTTGGAAACAACCAAGATGCCTTTCAATAGATGAATAAACTGTGGTACATCCATAGAATAGAATATATATATATATATATATATATATATATATATATATATATATATTTTTTTTTTTTTTTAAAGATTTTATTTATTTATGTATTTATCCCCCCCTTGCTGCTTATGCTCTCTGTGTCCATTTGCTGTGCGTTTTTCTGTGTCTGCTTGTCTCCCTTTGTTGGTTCGTCTTGCTGCCTCAGCTCACCGCGCCGCGCGGCCTGGCTTGCCTTCACCAGGAGGCCCCAGGAATCAAACCCGGGGCCTCCCATATGGTAAATGGGAGCCCTATCGATTGAGCCACATCCGCTTCCCAGAATAGAATATTATTCAGCAATAAAAAGTAATAAGGTGGGAAGCGGTGGTGGCTCAATCAGTAGGGCTCCCGTTTACCATATGGGAGGCCCCGGGTTCGGTTCCCGGGGCCTCCTGGTGAAGGCAAGCCCGCCTGCATGGCGTGGTTAGCTGACCCAGCGAGCACAAGCAGCAAGGGGGGGATAAATGAATAAATAAATAAAATCTTAAAAAAAAAAAAAGTAATAAGGAAGCAGATGTGGCTCGAGCAGTTGGGTACCTGCCTACCACAAGGAGGTCCCAAGCACAAACAATGAGGGTCGGGGGAGAAATAAATATAATAAATCTTTAAAATATATATATATCAAGCCACAAAAAGACATCCAGGAACTTTAAATGCATACTAAGTGAATGAAATTAGTCTGAAAAAGCTACTTATTGTGTATGTCCAACTATATGACATTCTAAAGAAGGCAAAACTATAGAGCCAGTAAAAAGATAGTGGTTACCAGGGGCTTGGGGGTGGGGTGCGGTGAGGTGGGGAGGAGGGATGAATAGATAAAATCATATTTTTAGGACAGTGAAATATTTTGTATGATATGGTAATGGTTTATACATGACATGCATTTGTCAAAACCTACAGACAAAAAAAGAATACTCTATGACACAAAGAATGAACCCTAATGTAAACTATGGATTTAGTTAATAATAATGCATCTTTTGGTTCATCAACTGAAACAAATGTGCCACATTAATGCCAGATGTTAATAATTGGGAAAACTGGGGGAGTAGAGAGGTTATACAAGAACTTTGTATTTTTCTGCTCAAAAAAAAAATTTTTTTTTTTGAGGTACTGGGGCCCAGGATTGAACACGGGACCTCGTCAATGGGAAGCTGGCACTCAACCACTGAGCTGCATCAGCTCCCCTGAGTTGGTTGGTTGGTTTGCTTGTTGTTTGTTTTTTTGTTTTTAGAAGGCATCTGGGACCGAACCTGAGGCCTTCCATGTGGAAAGCAGGTGCTCAACCACTTGAGCCACATCTGCTCCCCCTCAATTTTTCTGTAAGTCTAAAGTTGCTCTAAACAAAGTCTTTTTTTTTTAGGAGGTATTGGGGTTTGAATCTGGGACCTCATACATGGGAAGCTGGCGTTCAAACCACTGAGCTATACCTGCTTCCCTAACAAAGTCTTAATTTAAAAAATGAGATAGGGACTTTCTCATTTTTTAATTTTTAATTAAATTATCATTATAATTATAATTTGTAAATTATAAAGCAATAAGTGATTTGTAAACTTAAAACAATATAAATAAAAGGATAGTTCTCTCCCAAATCAGTGACTGTGCTTTAGAGTAAGAAATTTTCTTAGCCTTTTACATTCAGCAACAAATAATGGAGTTACTCTGCATTGGACTAATTCTGGCTTGGGGGGTGGGATGCAAAGATAGGGAAAAAAAAAAAGAAATCCTATTCTCATGAAGCTTACATATCTGTAAACCTACAACTTCTCTACTTAAAAAAAGTTATTCAATCCCTGGTCCTCAGTATCTCTTAAAAAAAAAAAATTTAAAAAGCTTACATAATGGAAAAGAAGACAATTATAAGAAAATAATTGTGATATAGTGTGATTGATAGTGTACTGGGGTGTGAAAGAGGTTCCCTGAGATCATTGAAAGAATGCCTATGTACCTGGATAAGTCAGGGGAAACTTCTTGGAGGAAATTGAGACTTAGAGGAAGAGAAAAAGAAGGTAGGGTAATTTAGGTAATGGGACATCAAAAGCAGGAAGGAGGAAAATCTATGTGTTTTCAGAAACCATGGTGTTTTAGTTTCCTAGGCTGCTTAAAGCAGATATCATGAAATGGGTTGGCTTTTAATAATGGGAATTAATTAGCATACAGTTTTGAGGCTGAGAAAAATGTCCAAATCAAGACATCATCAAGGCAATGCTTTCTTCCACAGGAGCCCTTGACTTCTCTGCCACAAGGCAAGGCACATGGTGGTGTCTGCTGGTCTTTCCCTTCTCTTATGGGTTTCATTGCTTTCAGCTTCTTGTTTCCATGGCATTTTTTTTTTTTTTTCTCTTTGTATTCATCGTGTTTATAAAGGACTCCAGTAAGAGGATTAAAGTGGATCACACCTTAACTGGAGTAGCCTCATCAAAAGATCCTACTTACAACGGGTCCACACCCATGGGAATGGATTAACTTTAAGAACATGCTTTTCTGGGGTATATATGGTTTCAAAGAACCACACCTGGATAGTTTGGTTTGGCTAAGTGTATAGGTACTAGGGAAAAGTGTGGTAGAAGATAAAGCTGGAGACACAGGCTCAAACCAGGTTAAGAAGGGCTTTGTTGTGCCAAGAAATAGACAGTATCCCTTTATTCCCTTTCTTTCTTTTTTTTTTTAAACTTAAAACTTTTTATTTCAAAATACTGTCAAACTTATATGATGAAAATAATATAAACCCCACACAAAGAACTCCAAAGTACCCCCATACCTCCAATCGACCCAATTTCAACATTTTGCCACATTTGCCATATTACTCTAACTATTCATCACTCTATCAATCATCTATTTACCCATCCATCTATCTGTCTGTAGACAATTAACAATCCATTTTCTGAATACTTGAGTGCAGGTTATATACATCATGCTCCTTGAACACTTAATATTGCCATGTACGTTTCCTAAGACCAAGGAGGTTCACTTATATTGCCACCTTAAGTGCAGTTATCCAGTTCAAGAAAGTTAACATCGTTATAAAGCTTACAGTCTATATTCCCTTTTTTTCATAATGTCCCAATAATGTCCTTTTGAGTCTTCTCTCCTTGTTAGATCCCATCCAGGATTATGTATTGCCTTTAAGTGTCATTGTCTCTTTAGCTGCTCTTTTTTTTAATTTTTATTGTGGGAACATATACACAATGCAATTTTCCCATCTCAACCATTCCTAAGCATACCATTCAGTAGGCTTAATCATATTCACTATGTTGCGGAACCCTCGCTGTCTTTCATCACTAAAACTTTCCCATCTCCCCAAGCAGAAACCCTATACCCATTTTGCATAAACTTCTCATTTCCCCTGTCCCCTGCTCCTGGCAACCTGTACTCTAATCTCTGTCTCTATGCACTTGCATATTTTCCGATGTTTTCTCTGTAGTTACCATAGGTCTTAAATTTAACATTCTTTTTTTTTTTTTTTTTTTTTTTTTTTTTAAAGATTTTATTTATTTATTCATTTATCCCCCCCTTGCTGCTTGTGCTCGCTGGGTCAGCTAACCACGCCATGCAGGCGGGCTTGCCTTCACCAGGAGGCCCCGGGAACCGAACCCGGGGCCTCCCATATGGTAAACGGGAGCCCTACTGATTGAGCCATAGCCGCTTCCCTTTTATGTAGTTCTTGTCACAAATTACATGTTTATACATTATGTATCCAAAACCAATTTATATTTTATGCATTTGCCTTTTAGATCATGTAGGAGGTAAAAAGTGGTGTTACAAGAATCCAGTAGTACTTGTTGTTACTCTTATCAGAGACCTTTATTTCTTCACGGGGGTTCAAACTATTGTCCATTGTGTTTTCCTTTCAACCTGCAGAACTCTAACATCTCTTGTAGGGATGGTCTAGTGGCGATGAGCAACCTCAGCTTTTGTTTATCTGGGAATGTCTTAAGTGCTCCCTCATTTTTTGAAAGGCAGTTTTGTCAGATATAGAATTCTTGGTTGGCAATTTCTTGTTTTCAGCACTTTAAATATATCATCTCACTGCCTTCTTGCCTCCATAAATCAGCACTTAATCTTACTGAGGTTTCCTTTCCTTTTTTTCTCTTTTTACATTTTTTTTTTAGGTTCCCTTTCAATGTGACATGTTTCTTCTCTCTTACAGCTTTCAGAATTCTCTATTTTTGACATTGAACAGTTTGATTATAATGTAATGCCGAATAGGTCCATTTGGGTTTATCCTGTTTGGAGTTCTTTGTGAATCTTGGATGTGTACATTCATGTCTTTTGTTAAATTTGGGAAGTTTTCAGCATTATTTCTTTGACTATTCTCTCTGCCCCTTTCTTCCTCAGATTCTGTTCACTTTTTTTCATTCTTCCTTCTGCTCCTCAGACTGGATGATTTCAGTTGTCTTATCTTCAAGTTCACTGATTCTTTCTTCTGCCAGCTTAAATCCATTGTGGCATTTTTAATTTCTTTTACTTGGTTTTCAACAGTTTGGTTCCTTTTCATAATTTCCATCTCTCTATTGAAATTCTCTGTGTTCATCTAGCATTTTCCTGATTTCCTTTAGCTCTTTGAGTATCTTTAGGACCATTTTTCAAAAGTCTTTGTCTGGTATATCTTAGATGTGGTCCTTTTCATTGACAGTTTTTAATATTTTAATTTTCTCCTTTGCCTGGCCCATCACTTCCTATTTCTTTGCATGTTTTATAATCTTTTGTTGAAACCCAGATGTTTTGATATTTTAATTTGTTCCTACTGGAATTTAGACTCTAAGGCATCTGTTTCTTAAGCTTGTATCCAGCTAGTGTTCTGACAGAGCTTTCCTTGAATGTCAATAGCTAACCAAAAAGAAAGAAAGAAAGAAAGAAAGAAAGAAAGGAAGGAAGGAAGGAAGGAAGGAAGGAAGGAAGGAAGGAAGGAAGGAAG
>JAKSZT010045169.1:0-15139 GCA_026826555.1 Tolypeutes matacus
TGTAACCATGTTTTAATCACTTATATAATTCAATCTAGAACCTAATAAATACATGGAAGACAATCAAAATTGTTTGCTGAATGAATCTCCACATCTTTCTATAATAGCTTTTATCATGCATCCAACCTTTGATAATATAACCAATGCCCTTGGAATAGCTATCCCCTTTATTATGCCTGCTCTTTTTGTAAGCTTTTCCCTCATTATTTGATCCCCTCTCTACATTATTCCTGTCTGTTCATGAAGAGCAATGCATTTGAAAATTAAACTAAAAGTAGGTGTCAAAAACAATTAGGAAGTAAACACAATAAAAGACCTTATAATCAATAATATATTCAAGAATTTTTATTACTTCAATTTTTATCTAAAAAGGGAACAACAATTGTATGAATACTAAATGAGATTCCTGATGTAAAACTATGTGTAAAGTATGAAATATAATTATTCTAATCCTATCCAAATTGTGTTCAAGTTCTAAAAACAATCATGACAAATGAGCAAAACAAGGCTTTTCAAAACTTCGAGCTGGTTTTGCTGTGTGTTTGGAACTATTGAAGCTACTCTTTATACAACTCAGAAAGAAAATCACTAGATAATTCATTTACTTATTGACACCTTTATTCATTCACATACTTCATGTTTATTTTTCTGGTCACCTCAGTGAAATAATGGTTTTCTCTGATGTAGGGATTGTGTTATCAGATACCAAATCCCTCATGACAATGTATATATTGTTTATATTCAAAGCAAGTTTATAAAATCAAAATGAAGAAAGGATATAAAAATCAGAAATTGGCAAATGCAATTGAGAAGGATTTTTAAACATTTTATCGAAGAGAATTCTCTAGTGACAAAAATGAAAACAGGTCAATGAGCCCCCAATAATTTCAGATTCATTTATCATTGGACTTAACTCTTAATATACAACTTTCTTTGATATCAGTTATATATATATACTCAATTCAATCACCCACAACAGTACCATACTCATTATTTAGTTATTATTTGATTTTAATGAGATACCCCAGATTTAATATATGTAAAATCCTGAAATCCATTGTTAACACATGTAATCATAATCATAATCACTGGATAAATACTGGCACTTATGATGATGACAATGGTATTAATCTTTGATATATTGGCCCACTATATTATAAAGTGTTTTGAATTTTGTTTTCATTTGATTTTACAGTCAGGAAAGTCAGAAAATTACAAAGGCTATATGTAACAATATTTGAAATTTTTTAAAAATCCAGAATTTTTTTTTGATTTTCTGGAATTGAATGTTTTTGCCAATGCTTAAAAAGTACAGATACATGCAAAAATAAATTTGATATTGGACAGAAGTAGTTCAGGCTTACCTGTTTGTATTGAGGGAAATTTCATGCTTACATTTATTGATTGAGGTAAAAAGCAGAGGTAAAATTAAGAAAAAGAAATGTAATGCTAGATAATGTCTTTAAACAGATATTATCTTCTAAAATATATTCTGCTGTAAGAATAAATAGAACCATTTAAGCAGGAAAAATTCTCTGCCCTGGGGATCAGCTCCAGTCCCATGTTAATTTCTAATTGAACTAAGCCATTTTTCCTGCCACTTAAGAAGTCTAGAACAATCAAAAACATATATGACCATGTGACTCCTAATGCATTTTCTCAGTCTTTCTATAACTCTTCCTGTTAATTTCTAATGTGTTTCATGTGACTCTTTGCAATAGAGATTCAGTCACATATTGAATAACATATTTATGATATATTGTTCCAGATATACCTCATAAAGACTGGCAAATTAGAGCTATGTTTTAGCAGAGTATGATCAGTGGAAGATTTAAAGCCACATGTTCAAATCCCTATCCTTTAGTATATGGTCAGTTGAATTTCTATGTGTCAAATATTTGTAAAATTAAAGAAATGATGGCATTTCAGTTGCAGATGGTTCTAATTTTAAAAGACATTGAGAAAGGAAATATGCCCATTTTAAGCCTTAGGGATATATTTGTCTAATTTAAGTATGGTGGGCTCACAAAAAATTTAGTCAATTAAGGATAAACAGTTAAGAAAATTATAGAAAATTTTAAATTTGCATATAAAATATTAGGATATGTTGATTTCATTAACTGATTCATTTAATACACTTATGATGATGTTAAACAGTTCCTTTTTCAAACAATGTGGGAACACACAGGCTACCATATGTGTTTCTTGTAAAAGCAAAAAGACCATTGACATATTATGGAAGTTCTGCCCACTTCCACACCAACTTTATCAATTTATTTTCCCTGTTCAGATCTTACTCCTTTCTATTGATAATAAAATCCAAATGTGAAAACTTGTGGTAGGATTTTATATAAATGATTTTCCTGTGTCAATGCATGCAGAATTTTTCAAGACTGAATCAGTTTGAAATTCTTCCTCAAGAATTTGAATCTTAAAAATAGTGTGTTAATAAAAAAAAAATGTAGTTGAAATTCACTTAGTCTATTAGACATTCTGGGCAAAAATTAACAAATTCCTGTTGTCATTCCTTAGTATGGTTCATCAGCTTCACCTTGTCAATGAGATGCCCATATCATTTTTTTTTCTTTTCTGTTTGAGCTCATTTTTATTGTTGAAACCAAAGGGATGAGGGAGAAACATAAACCAAGGGATTTTTCTATCAAGAAATAATAAACTAAGGTGCAAGGCAATAAAGGCATTTTTTTGGAGTCCTAGAATTGCAAATCAGGGAGCACATACTCAGGTAGCAACCCACATTATGTCACACTTTGGCATTTCTAGACAAGGATTTTTAAAGGAAAATATTACACAAGTAGTTTGGGTTGGTGGATATTTGGGTTAATCTAGTTGTCCTTCAGGTTAGATAGCTGAATTGTTTATCTTGTGGTTTGTTTATGGTGTCCTGGTGTCCTTAGGGCTTTCTGAAACATTGTTGATTTGCACACTGTGACAGGGTGTGATAGCTGGCTGAGACTGCATTGGAATGGACCATATGAAATCTCTTAGCTATAGATAGACTCTTATTTCCTTTTTATATTTCTACCTATTTCATACAAATTTAAGAAGTTATTTAAACTTTTTAAGCCCTTAGATGTATTGCATGTATTATGATTATTTTTACAAAGTACTTAGCTTTATTTTAAACATATCAAGTATACACTAAATAAAGATCATCTATTGTGAAAATAAATGTTTGTGATTATTGAGAAATATAAGCATGATATTTACTAATACATAGGATTTAACCAAGCTGTTCTATAAAAGATGCAAAAATGTCTCTTAAGTTAGGTAGAAGTTTGTAGAAATGTTAAATTTGTTGGAACAGTGATGTCATTCTCAATATGAATCTTTCACTCACTTATTCTTTTTGAATTGTATAAATTGGAGCAACATGCAGAACTTCAAGCCTTGCTCCATCATCTATATTTATTCATGAAACTACACCAAGCTGGAACAGAGTCTAGACAATATAAATTTTAGTTGCACTGCCATATGACCAGTTAAGACTTTATCATTAAATAAAATAATGATGAATATCAGTGGAAACTAATGTTTTTCTAACATTAGTGCCTTTCTAGCCATCTTGACTATGCATTTGTACATTTCTTTTCCTGCACAGAACATGCCTGAATGATCAAATCCTAAAACTCCAAGGAGTTACTGCATCCAGCTTAGAATCAAGTATCTACATCAGGTTACTTGTGTTTCCTCTTATTCTAGAGATTATAAAACAATAGAATTGTTTCCATAACCTGCTACCTCCACCATATACATGGACATGCAATCACAAAATATAATAAAGGAAAATACTTAGAGCCTATAGGAATTAGAAATAAATTCATGTATAAAGATGAATGCATAGATAGATGGACAAATATGGTATAAATTGTGATCTACACCATGATCATGCATTCAATGTTATCGCCATGCATTTTAATTTCTTTTGTGATTTTTACCAATTTTAATTTCCTTCTTTTGTGACTTTTAAAAATTAGTTTTCACCAATTTTAATTTCTTTCTTTTGTGATTTTTAAAAATTTTAGCCATTAAAACACCATTTAATTTTTTAACACCACTTCATTTTGTTTTTTAATATTCATTTTAATAATGGCTACTGATGGTGAGCAATTTATCATGTGGTTATTTGCCTTTTGTACAGCACATTTTGTGTAGTATTCGTTAATCTTTTGTCCATATGTTAATTAGGTTATTTATTGTCCTTTTGCTTAATTTTGGAATTTTTAAATATTTTCTATATATATTTGCTCTGTTGGATGTGTGATGTAAAATTATTTCAGCCAGTCTGTATCTTGAATTTGCATTCTCATTACAATGTCTTTTTCAGGTAAAATATTTTCATTTTGATAAATCCAGCTTATCAATATCTTCTTTTGTGGATTGTGCTTTAATATCATATCTAAGAACTCATAGTTTAAGCCCAGTTTAAAAGATTTCTCTGATGTTTTCTCCTAAATGCTTATAGTTTCACATTATATTTTTAAATCTATGATCCATTTTGAGTTAATTATTTTTATAAAGCATGAGTTTTAGGTTTAGGTTAAATTTTCTATAAGGATATACAATTGTTCAGCACTATATGTTAAAGATACAATACTTTTAGTCTTAGTTTCCTGACTGTTCTGACACACAAAGGATTGGCTTAAACAATGGGAATTGGCTCATGGTTTTGAGGCCTGGAGAAATCCAAAATCAAGGCATCAGATAATTCTTTTCCCCAACTTTGTAGCATTCTGGAATCTGGATGCTGGCAATCCTTGGGTTCCTTGGCTTGTGTTGTTCTCTTGTATCATGTGGTGTTGTCTTCTCTTTTCTTTTCTGGGTTCCATTGACTTCTGGCCTCTGGATTATCCCCAGGTTTTTCCTTGTAAGGCCTACAGTAATAGGAAAAACCCATCCTCATTCAGTTGGCCACACATTAAATTAAAATAATATCTTCAAAAGGTACTAATTACAAATGAGTTCACACCTTGAGAACATGACTGAACATAAGAAAATGTCTTTTTTTCTGGAGTACAGAATTCATTGTACCACAGTTTTGACACTGAAAAACTTTTGCCTATTTGTCAAAAGTCAATTGTCAAAATCAATTGCAAAGACTTCTGGAATGGCTGGATGAGTAGTTCAGAAATGAAAAAAAAACTGGACAAAATTATCAACTGCAATGAAAAAAATCTGGAAATTGACCAAAATTGTGAAATGCTTACATATGAAAATAAAGTCTATCAATAAGAACAGCAGGGATAAGTTGCATTTTAGCCTGAATATACTCCCATTCCCTACTCAGCTCCATGGAGAAGAAGACCTATCACAGCATGGGCCATGAGGACTGGCATTTCTCTTATCACTGTTGGTGGAGGCACACTTTATTTTTAGCACAGAATGGGTAATAACATAGCTAAGGACATTGTGAGAAATATTAGGAGTCTAAGTGACAAATAATCAGGAAAGACCCATATTACAGCTAGTCTAAAGTCTCCATGAGGTTTAGAAGAGACCAGATAGAAATTTAATGGGAAGTTCTATTTTTGGAAATAAGAAAATTAAATGATACATTAATAAGATCCCTCTCTCCCTTTGTCTGAGACATTCTGTACATTCACAAGGCTACTTATACATTCAAGAGGTACTAAGAAGAGTGACAGCAAGTCACTTGTCCTTGGTTGAATGTAACTTTGACTGTGGAAAATAAAATTCTGGAGAGTGTACATTGAATCCCTTCCCTGAGTCATAAATAAATTCATCACCAAGAGTAGAATTCTTACTGGCTTCATGTGTTTAAACACATCCAGAAAATCACTGGCTTATCAGTATGCTATGCTGATCCAATGGAAATCTTTAGTAAGTATGACTTTAAAAAAATAAAAAAATAAAAAACAAAGAAACTGGGCAGGGACACAAGTGTTTCCACATAGTAAAGAAATCAGAAATGCACAGAGTTAATCTGCACAAGTCACTAACCAAGCATACAAATAGCAACAAAACCAACCATAGAGGGAATTAAAATTCAGAGTTTCCACAATATATTATCTAAAATACTCATTTCCAGCCAAAAATTTTGAGGAATGCAACTAACCAGAAAACTGTGACACATATACATAGAAACTGTGTCTGAGGGAAGCAGTTTTTGGACTTAGAATATAAAGTCTTCTTAACAGCCACTATAGTAAATACTCCAAGAGAAATAAAGGAAACTATTTGAAGAATTTTAAGAAACAATGATTAAAATGACTCATTAAACAGAGAAAAGCCATAAATATATGGAAATTATTTTTAAAATGGCAAATGGAAATCCCAGATATAAAAAAATATAATAAGAAATGGAAATTTCACTATAGGTAGTCAATAGCAGATTAGAGCTGGCAGAAGAAAAAACTAGCAAACTTGAAGACAGATCTGTCAAGATGATATAATCTTAAAAAGACAAAGAAACATGAATTAAAAATAAAATTAAAATGTGTCAAATACCAGTGGGAAACCATAGAGCTCTTTTAAGTGCATATTTAACAGACCCAGAAAATGAAGATAGAGAAAGGGACAGAAAATATATTTGAAGAAAAAAATCTCCAAATTTAACATATTTTATAAAAAACATGAAGCTACACATAACAAGGGATTACACCTAGACACATCATTTTTCACTCTTGAATACCAAAGACAAATTTTTAAAAAATTCAAAACAACATGAAAAATATAACTGAATTCTCACAATGGAGGACTGAAAGCTGTAGGATAACATATTCAAATTACAAAGAAATAAAATTTTGTCAAACAAGTTATATATTCAATAAAAATATCACTCAAAAATAAAGGCTAAATAAAAACATTCTTAGCTCAACAATTTTTTAGGCTCTGTGTTGCTAGAAACTCTACCTCAGGAGAAATATTAGACAAAGTCCTTTATGTTGTAAGGGGGTGATATCAGAAAGTAATTCTCAAATTAAAAAGAAAGAAATAGAGCCTGATAAATGGAATTTCATAGGTAATCATAAAATACAGTTACAATATGTATTTTTATCTTGTAAATGATTTAAAGGCAAATGTGAAAAACAGTAATTGAAGCCTCTATTTTTTGTACATCATGACCAACCTTACAGAAATAAAGATTACTATAAAGGAATGGTACGAACAACTTTAAAATAACTGATTGATGACTGGGTGTCACCCAGTGGTTGAGCACCTATTTCCCATTTACAAGGGAATATGTAAACAACGGAATAGAAAGCTTAGACAAATAAAAAACTTGCTGTACACAATATAATTAATTACTCAAGGAAATGCAGAAAATTGAATACTTCATAGACCAACAACTAAGGTAATTGACTTTGTAATTTAAAATATCCCCACACAAAAAAGATGCCAAAGCCTGGATGGCTTCAATGGTGAAATTCTACAAAATATTTAAAAAGAAATACCAAAAATCCTCACAAACTCTTCCCCCAAAAATGGAGGAATGGTAAAAACAACACAAGTCATTTTCTGAGACCAGTGTTATTCTGAAACCAAATATAGACAAGACATGACAAGAATAGAAAAACATAGATCAATAACCCTGAAGAATATAAACAAAAACTCAATGAAAATATTATGATTAAACTCAACAAATATGAAAAGGATTTATACATAGTGACCAATTGTAATTTATCCCAGGTCTATAAGTTTCATTTAACATATGAAATGAATGTAACGTGATTATATTTTGACCAATACAAGATTGCCTATATTAGTCTCCCTATTTTTTATATATTTGATATTGAAATTTTACATGATTTAAAAGGAAAAAGCCACAGTTCTGTTGACATTACAAATCAATTCTTTAATACTCCAGTTAGCCATTTTATGATTCTTCAATTATAGTTCAAATTTCTCTCATCAATTTGTACTGATAATTCGTTTCATAGCTTTTAAAATGGCATAAATTATACCTTTTTAAACCATCTTTATTTTCTCTACATGTTACTTAAGTAACATGTAAGGCAGCTTTATAAAGGTCAAGAGTTTGCCTGTAATTCTTTTGTGTGTTTAATCAATTTGTCATCTATCTTGAACTGATTCTGAAAATTCATAGTCCAATAAAGACACTAGAGAATAACTAGTAAGACACACATAATTATTGCAGACAGCTAAAAAGAAAAGAAAAGAAAAAAAACACAAAGTTACTAAGCACCTGAAAGAATGGTAGAGTAAGACACTATTGAAAAGGAAAGTTATAGCCCATGATATTTTGGTTGCTATCCAAAATATTTCAAAGGCAAGTATAATGGGTTAGATGAATTAAAAAGTTACATGGGAGATGGTAAATTCCCACAGGAAAGAAATAAATATTTTTCTTCATAAAAAACACTGTATGATTTGAAAGAAAAATTATTTTAGAAGGGGATTAGTCATTTTGCATCTCCTAATTTCACATGGTTTAAACTAATATCAATAGGACATCACTTAAAACTCTCTATATGCAAGAAAGAAATAATTTCATCTCTATCCAAAAAGACAAGCATTATAATTTTTCAACTAAGATCTTAATTACATTTTAGGTGCATCTTCTGAGTGTATTATATCTGAAGTACCAAAAATCAGAAAACCCAAATATTTACGGAATATTATGAAAAGGCACTAATTAATTGATAAGTTTAAAGTACATTTCAGGAAGCAATTATACTTTTCTTTTTTCTTGTTAGAAATTTAAGAACATTTTGAAATGTACTATTTTGAAATGTATTATTAGTTATAATATAATAATGTATTAAAATTATTGGGACAGATGTTAAATATGTTTATAAGATAAAAGGCATTATGGATGTTTTCCTTTGCACCCTACCAACAACAATGGAAATTACCAATTTTAAAGGAACACATTTTTTTAAATATAAATATACATGCATATATGTGCATTTGCTTACATAAATGTTATTTTATATATATATATATATTTTAAAAGATGCTTAGATTACATAAATGTTACACAAAAATTACAGGGATTCCCATGTTCCCCACATCCCACACTTCCCATAACATCCCACATGAACATCTTTCATTAGTGTGGCACATCACCTGCAATGGATATACACATTCTGGGGCTTTGCCACTAAGCATGGACCATAGTTCATATTACAGACTACACTCTCTCCCACACAGTTCTGCATGGTATATGCTGATGTAAAATGGCCTATATCTGTAGTTGTAATGTCACTCAGGATAATTCCCAAGTCCTGAAAAAGCCCCTGTATTGCAACTGCTTTTCCCTTCCCACCCCAAAAGCTTCAAGTGGCCACTGGCTATACCTCAATGTGAACATTTCTTCCATTGCTTGAATCACAATATGTCTACAATAGAATACCATTAAGTCCACTCTAGTCCATAACACTTCCCCCAATCCTAAGGAGTCTGGGATGGTGATATCCACTCTATCTCCAAATTAGAGTGGGCTTATATCCCATGGATATGGTGAATGGGATTATCCTGCTTGCAGATGCAGGCTTTCTCCATTCCCTGTTATGACCATTGTCCATCATTGTCTCCTCACCAGGTGACTTGGGTGAATCTTTTGAGCTGTAGAGTAGGAGTTGCAGCTCCACCAAGATTCCAGGTACAGCTGGCATATGGGCAGGCCAGAGGCTCCGTTCTCTGGATGTACACCTACAAACTTCAGCATCACATATAGGTTTGAATAGAAGAGACTGATGGACCATGGGCAGGGGAGGAGTTATTTGAGTCCCAATCTGCCACTCTCAGGAGCACAGATTCCAAAGTAGAGCCCACTGATAAGGCATAAATCTCTGGGGCTATTTCCCCTTATATAGGACCTGGGTGTCTCCAGAGCCCTCAGGAGCCCCTCTGTGTGGGGTGATATTCACTTTGGTGTTCTATGATATCCTACTGAGGTGTGTGTAAGTGTTACCTCTGTGATGACCTCCTGACTCCCTTTGAAGTCTCTTAGCCACATGAACTCATTTGTCTTTACATTTTACCCCTTTTATTCAAGGTCTTTTTCCAGTCATATTGCCAGTTGGCACTTGGTATTAATCCCTCATTACCAAGGAGGCTCATCCCCGGGAGTCATGTCCCATGCTGGGGGGAAGGTAATGCATTCATATGCTGAGTTTGGCTTAGAGAGACGCCACATTTGAGCAACAAGGAGACTTTCAGGTGGTAACCCTTAGGCACCCCATAACAGTAGGCTAAGTTTCAATTACAAGAACAAAGACTCGTAAGGCTAGTCATTAATAATAAGGACCCATTAGTGAACACTCCTACTTTGCCAGACACTGCCTCTGCACTCAGGGGACTGTTGCTGCTCCCTTGGAGAATGTGGCAGAGCTCTCCAGGCTGGGAATTCAGTATTCCATTTATTGAGTGATTGTCTACCCAATGTGGCCACACCCTATCCCTTGATCATTTGAACAATTTTATATATCTTTCATGTATATTCAGATGAACTTCCTCTCATGAATACATCATCCCAGACACCCCCCACCAATGATCCTCTGCAGCCCCCATTGTAACCCTTCTGTGATCTAAATCTTCCTTGAAGATGAAGCCCATATAAATAACCAGATACAATTAAAAGCAAAATGAAATAATAATGATAAACTTAAATGCAAGAGATAAAATACAGGGAAACACAGAAAAAAAAACTTAATATAAAATATAATTAATGGATTGGGACATTCCAAAAATGGGAAAAAAAATTTTTTACTTATTTTTTTGCCTTTTATCACTCCATTATTTGGTGTCCAGTCTGTACCATGGCACGTTACCCCTCTCATTCTCCATTATCTCCCAAATTTTCATTTAATTTTCAAAGATGTTTTAGGTCACAGCAAAGTCACACACAGAATACTAGAGACTCTCATAGACCCAACCTCCTTCCCCTTTCCTCACCCCATATTAAAATCTTTTTTCTTTTTTTTTTTTTTAGGGGGTGTGGATGGTACCATTGTTATAACTGTTATTCAGATAGTGAAACATAGCTACTAAACCTTGTCAATGGTTTACAGTATAGTTTACAATTTAGATGGTAAAGTTTAATAATTTTTTATGATATTTACCATGTCCTATGTCCATTACTGTAAGGTAATGAAAAACATTTCCTATGACCACTAAATACCGCCTGTTTGATCTTCTCTGTTCCTTCCTCCCCATTCCCCTGGGGCACATGACACTCCCCTGTCTTGACTCATTGATGAAAAGACTCATAGTTACATGCCCTGGGTATTCTAACCTGCCTTTCCTAATCTACCCACTGTCAACCCTGCAACACCAAACCCAGAAATGTCTCTACCCACCTGTACTATCCTTCAATATGCAACTATACTCTATCACTTTATCATAGATTATGTCCATATGGGTGATGGCTCAAAGTCTGCTCTTCTCTTTCTCTACATTGTTAACCTATATTTCAAACAATGGTTCTCAGAGACTGTTCACTTTCCTCAGTTCAAAACAGTGAGGTTATATACTGTTTATCCTTCAATGCCTGGCTTGCTTCACTCAACATAAGCTCTTCAAGATTCATCCATGTTATTCTGTGTGTTAGCAATTTATTCCTTCTTACAGCTCAGTAATATTCCATTGCATGCATGTACCATATTTTGTTTATCCATTCATCTGTTGATGGGCACCGGGGCTGATTCCAACTTTTGGCAATGGTGAACAATGCTGCTATGAACATTGGTGTGCATATATTTGTTCGTGTCTTTGCTTTCAATTCTTATGAGTATATACCCAGGAGTGGAATCGCTGGATCATACAGAAGATCTACTGTTAGTTTTCTGAGGAACCACCAAACTGTCCTACATAGTTGCTGAACCATTCCACAATCCCACCAGCAGTAGATGAGGGTTCCTATTCCTCCACATCTTCTGCAACATTTATATTCTACCGTTTTTTTTTTAATAGCTGCCAATTTGTTGGGTGTAAGTTGGTATCTCATTGTAGTTTTGATTTGCATTGCCCTAATAGCTAGCAATGTAGAGCATTTTTTCATGTGCTTTTTAGCCGTTTGTATTTCTTCCTTGGAGAAGTGTTTTGAGGTCACTAGCCCATTTTTTAAATGGGTTGTTTGTCTTTTTATTTTTGAGGTGTAGGATTTTTTTATATATGCAGGATATTAGGCTCCTATCAGATATGTGGTTGCCAAATGTTTTCTCCCATTGAGTAGGCTGCTTTTTATTTTCTTAATAACGTCCTTTGAGGTGCAGAAGTTCTTAATTTTGAGAAGATCCCATTTATCTATTTTTTTCTCTTGCTGCTCATGCTTTGGGTGTGAATTTCATGAAACCATTTCCTATTACAAGATCATGTGGATGCCTCCCTTCATTATCTTCCAAGGTCTTTATGGTTTTGGCCCTTATATTTAGATCTTTGATCCATCTTAAGTTGATTTTTGTATGAGGTGTGAGATGGTATTCTTCTCTCATTCTTTTGTTATGGATACCCAGTTCTCCAAGCACCACTTGTTAAAGAGGCCATTCTTTCCCAACTGAGTGGGCTTCATGGCCTTGTCAAATATCAGATAACTGTATATGTGAGGATCTATATGAGAACTCTCAATTCGCTTCCATTGGTCAGTAGTTCTATCCTTGTGCCAATACCATGCAGGTTTGATCATTGTACATTTGTAGTATTTTTTAGTCAGGTAATGTGATATCTCCAACTTCATTTTTCTTTTTCAATATGTCTTTGGCAATTCAGGGCCTCTTAAATTCCCAAATATATTTTGTAGTTAGTTTTTCCGCTTCCTTAAAAAATACATTGATTTTTATTGAGATTGCATTAAAACTGTAGATTAGTTTGGGTAGGATAGACATCTTGATGATGTTTAGTCTTCCTATCCATGAACACGGAATATGCTTCCATTTATTTAAATCTTTTTTGATTTCCTTTAACAGTGTTGTGTAGTTTCCTGTATATAAGTCCTTTTTTTTTATTATTATGGGTAAAAATAAAAATTCTCACAATACATACAAACATTTGCAAAATGATATATAAATATATATGCATATATTTGTATTTGCTTACAAAAATGTTATATATATATATATATATATATACATATATTTTAAGAAGTGCTTAGGTTACCCAAAATATTACACGGAACCCACTGGGTTTCCCATGTTGCCCACCTCCCACACCTCCCACCACATCCCACACAAACATCTCCCACAGTGTGGCCGAACACCCTCAATGAACGTACACATCCTGGAGCCTTGCCACCAACCATAGACCACAGTTCACACTGTAGACCACACTCTCTCCCACTCGGTTCTGAGGGGTGTGTGCTGATTTAAAATGGCCTACATCCGTTGCTACAACAGTACTCAGGATAAACTCCAACTCCCAAAGAAACCCCTGTATTTCAACTGCTCATCCCCTCCCTACCCCAAAAGTGTCAAGTGGCCACTGGCTCCACCTCATCGTTATAATTTCTTGCATTGCTAGAATCACCATATGTGAACAAGAGAATACCATCAAGTCCACTCTAGTCCATAGTTCTTCCCCCAATTCAGAGGGGACTGGGATGGTGATGTCCACTCCAACTCCAAGTGAGAGAGGGCTTATATCCCATGGATATGGTGGGTGGGATGATCCTGCCTGCAGATGCAGGCCCTCTCCTTTCCCTGGATGGCCATTGCCCATCGTTGTAGCCTCACCAGGTGACTTGGATGAGTCCATTGAGCTGTAGGGTAGGAGTTGCAGCTCCACCTAGATTTCATGCACACCTGGCACATAGGTAGGCAGGAGGCTCCAGTCTCTGGAAGTATACCTAAAAACTCCAGCATCACCTATAGGTTTGAATAGAAGGGACTGGTGAACCATGTGCAGGGAGGACTTATTTGAGTCTAATTCTGTCACTCTCAGGAGCACAGATTGCAAAATAGAACCCACTGATAAGGCATCAGTCTCTGGGGCTATCCCCCCTTATATAGGACCAGGGTGTCTCCAGAGCTCTCAGGAACCCCACTGAGTGGGGTAATAGGCTCTTAGATGTTCTATCAGCTCCTACTGAGGTGTGCGTAAGAGTTACCTCTGGAATGACCTCCCGACTCTCTTTGAAGTCTCTTAGCCACTTGAACTCATTTGTCTTTACCATTTCCCCCTTTTATTCAAGGTCTTTTTCCAGTTGTGTTGCCAGTTGGCACTTGGTATTAATTCCTCTTTGCCAGGGAGGCTCATCTCCGGGAGTCATGTCCCACATTGGGGTGAAGGTAATGCAATCATATGCTGAGTTTGGCTTAGAGAAAGGCCACATTCGAGCAACAAGGAGGCTCTCAGGTGGCAACCCTTAGGCACCCCACAACTGCAGGCTAAGTCTCATTTACAAGAGCAAAGACTCACAAGGGTAGTCATCAATAAGAAAAAAAATAAATCAGTGGGTCATCCTATTTTGACAGGCACTGTCCCTACAATCAGAGGACAACTGCTGCTCCCTTGGAGACTGTGGCAGAGCTCTCCAGGCTAGGAATTCAGATTCCCTCATTTATTGTGTGATTATCCACCCATCATGACCATGCCCCATCCCCTGATCCTTTCAAAGATTTTGTATATCTTTCATGTATATTCAGATGAACCTATCTCCACGGACCCCCCCAGACACCCCCCCAATAATCCCCTGCAGTACCCATTGTAACCCTTCTGTGATCCAAATCCTCCATGAACTTTTACTCCATAAAATAATCAAATACACTTACTAGGAAAAAGAAACAAGTGTGATAAGCTTACAAGCAAGAGACAAACATAAGGAAACTCAGGGGGAAAAAAAAAAGAGAGAGAGAGAGAGAAGGAAAAAACACAATTAATCAAACAAAGAACAAAACAAAATAAAATATAATTAGTGGATTGGGACATTAAAAAAAATGGGCAAAAAAGCAAAGGAAATGACTTTAATATATATATATATTCATTTTTTTTCGTTTCTCTTTTCTTTTTTCCTTTTTTTCCTTCCCTTTATCACTGTGTTATCGGATGTCTGGTGTGCCATGACACCTTCCTCCTCTCAATCCCCATTGTCTCCCAACTTTTCATTTAATTTTCAAAGAAGTTTTAGGTCACAGTAAAGTCACACACGGAGTGCCGGAGACTCCCAGACACCAAACCACCCCCCTTCCCCACCCCATATTAA
>JAKSZT010045169.1:15239-41115 GCA_026826555.1 Tolypeutes matacus
ATGCAGATAGCAAAATATAGCAACTAAACATTGTCAGTGATTTACAGAATAGTTTACAATTTAGATGATACAGTTTAATAATTTTGATAATATTTACCATGTCCTGTGTCCATTACTATAAGGTAATGAAAAACCTTCCCCATGACCACCAAACAACCCATTAGATCTTGACTGTTCCCTTCTCCACAACCCCACAGGGCCCGTGATTCCCCCTTCTCCCAACCCATGGAATGGCAAGATTCACAGTTACATGCCCTGGGGATTTGAACCAGCCCTTCCTAATCCACCCACCCAACAGTGCTGCACCACCAAACCCAGGAACACCACCACTCATCTGCCCCATCCCCCAACATGCAACCACACTCTATCCCTTTACCATAGATTATGTCCATATGGGTGATGGCTCAAAGCCTGCTCTTCTCTTACTCTCCTTTGTTAACCTATCCTTCAGACAATGGTTCTCAGAGACTGCTCACTTTCCTCAGTTCAGATCAGTGAGGTCATATACTGTTCATCCTTCAGTGCCTGGCTTGCTTCACTCAACATAAGGGCTTCAAGATTCATCCACATTATTCCATGTGTTAGCACTTTTTTCCTTCTTACAGCTGAGTAATATTCCATTGTATGTATGTACCACATTTTGCTTATCCATTCATCTGTTGATGGGAACCGGGGCTGATTTCAACTTTTGGCAATGGTGAACAATGCCACTATGAACATTGGTGTGCATATATCTGTTAGTATTTTTGTTTTCAGTTCTTCTGGGTATACTTGCACATTTTTTTATATGGGTTGTCTGTCCTTTTATTTTCAAGGTCAAGGATTTCTTTATATATGCAGGATATTAGGATCCTATCAGATATATGGTTGCCGAATATTTTTTCCCATTGGGTAGGTTGCCTTTTTATTTTCTTAATAACATCCTTAGAGGTGCAGAAGTTTTTTAATTTTGAGGAGATCCCATTCATCAATTTTTTCCCTTGCTGATCGTGCTTTGACTGTGAAGTTCATGAAACCATTTCCTATAACAAGGTCCTGTAGATGCTTCCCTATATTATCTTCCAAGGTTTTTATGGTTTTGGCTCTTATATTTAGAACATTCATCCATCTTGAGTTGATTTTTGTATAAGGTGTGAGATGGTATTCTTCTCTCATTCTTTTGGATATGGATATCCAGATCTCCAAGCACAACTTGTTAAAGAGGCCACTCTCTCCCAACTGAGTGAGTTTCGTGGCCTTGTCAAATATCAGATGACTGTATATGCGAGGATCTATATCAGAACTCTCAATCCGGTTCCATTGGTCAGTAGGTCTATCCTTGTGCCAATACCATGCAGTTTTGATCACTGTAGATTTATAGTATGTTTTAAAGTCAGGTAATGTGATACCTCCAACTTCATTTTCTTTTTCAATATATGTTTGGCAATTCGGGGCCTCTTGCCTCTCCAAATATATTTTGTGGTTAGTTTTTCCAGTTCCTTAAAAAATATGGTGTTGACTTTTATTGGGATTGCATTAAATCTGTAGATTAGTTTGGGTAGGATAGACATATTGATGATGTTTAGTCTTCCCATCCATGAACAGGGAATATTTTTCCATTTATTTAAGTCTTCTTTGATTTCCTTTAACAGTGTTGTGTAGTTTTCTGTATATAAGTCCTTTACATCTTTAGTTAAATTTATTCCTATGTATTTGATTCTTTTGTTTACTATTGTAAATGGTATTTTTTTCTTGATTTCCTCCTCAGTTTGCTGGTTATTGGTGTACAGAAAGCTTTTTTTGCATCTATAGAGATGATCAGGTGATTTTTTTCTTTCAGTTTGTTTATGTGGTGTATTACATTGATTGATTTTCTTATATTAAAGCATCCTTGCATACCTGGGATGAAACCCACTTGGTCATGGTGTATAATCCTTTTGATATGTTGCTGAATGCGATTAGCAAGTATTTTGTTAAGGATATTATCATTTAGCTTCATTAGAGAAATTGGTCTGTAATTTTCCTTTCTTGTGGTATCTTTATTTGGTTTTGGTATTAGGGTAATGTTGGCATCATAGAATGAATTAGGTAATATTCCTTCTACTTCTATTTTTTGGAAGAGCTTAAGTAGAATTGGTGTTAGCTCTTTCCGGAATGTTTGGTAGAATTCAGTTGTGAAGCCATCTGGTCCTGGACACTTCTTGGTTGGGAGGTTTTTAATGACTGAGTCTATCTCTTTACTTGTAATTGGGCTGTTGAGTTCATCTATTTCTTCTTTCATCAATGTCGGCTGTTTGTGGGTTTCTAGAAACTTGTCCATTTCCTCTAAATTGTCATTCTTGTTGGCATATAATTTTTCAAAATATCCTCTTATGATATTCTTTATTTCTGTGGGGTCAGTAGTGATATCACCTTGCTCATTCCTTATTTTACGTATTAGCATCTGTTCTCTCTTTTCCTTTGTTAGTCTGGAAAAGGTTTTGTCAATTTTGTTGATATTATCGAAGAACCAGCTTTTGGTTTTGTTTATTGTTTCCAGTTCTTTCTTATTCTCTATTTCATTTAGTTCTGCTCTAATCTTGGTTATTTCCTGCTTTCTATTTCCTTTAGGTTTAGTTTGTTGTTGTTTTTCCAATTCCTCCAAATGTGCAGTTAGTTCTTCAATTTTAGCTCTTTCTTCTTTTTTAATATATGAATTTATGGCTATGAACTTCCCTCTCAGGACTGCTTTCGCTGCATCCCATAGGTTTTGATATGTTGTGTTGTTGTTTTCATTAGTTTCAAGGTGGTTACTGATTTCTTTTGAAATTTCCTCTTTGACCCAATGTTTGTCTAAGAGTGTGTTGTTTAACTTCCATATCCTTGTGCCTAACCTGCTTCTCTGGCCCTTACTGATTTCTAACTTCATTCCGTTGTGATCAGATAAATTACTTTGTATAATCTCAATCTTTCTGAATTCATTGAGTGTTGTTTTGGGGCCTAGCATGTGGTCTATTTTGGAGTATGTTCCATGTGCACTGGAGAAGAATGTAAATCCCGCTGTATTTAGGTGTATTGTTCTGTATATGACTATTAAGTCCAAATCTTCTAATGTATTGTTGAGTTTCTTCGTTTCTTTATAGATTCTCTGACTAGATGTTCTGTCTAATGATGATAGTGGTGTGTTGAAGTCCCCTGCTATAATTGTAGAGGAATTTATTTCTCCTGTTAGCTTTTCCAGACTTTGCCACACGTATTTTGAGGCATGTTGATGATTGTTCTCTCTTCTTAAGAGATTACACCCTTTACTAATATGGAGTGCCCATCTTTGTCTCTTACAATAGTTTTGCATTTAAAGTCTATTTTGTCTGATATTAGAATAGCTACTCCTGCCCTTTTTTGGCTATTGTTAGCTTGTAAAATGGATTTCCAGCCATTCACTTTCAGCCTCCTTGAATCCCTGGGCCAAAGGTGGGTTTCTTGTAAACAGTATATAGATGGATCATATTTTCTTATCCATTCTGCCAATCTGTCTTTTGATTGGTGAATTTAATCCATTAACATTCAGTGTTATTACTCGTAATGAATTTCTTACTTCAGTCATTTTTTCTTTCGGTTAATGTATGTCATATGTTGTTTTGTTTCTCTTTTTGAGTTTTCAGTTGTTTTTAAACTCTCCTCCTACTCTCTCTCTTTTGTTTTTTCCTTTCAACTTGTAGAGATTCCTTTAGTATTTCTTGAAGTGCTGGTTTCTTCTTGACATACTCTCTTAATTGCTGTTTATCTGTGAATATATTGAAGTCTCCATCATTTTTGAATGCCAATTTTGCTGGATAGAGAATTTGTGGCTGGAAGTTTTTTTCTTTTAGTGTTTTGACTATGTCATACCACTGTCTTCTTGCCTCCATGGTTTCAGCTGAGAAATCAGCACTTAATTTTATTGTGCTTCCCTTGTATGTGATGGTTCTCTTTTCTCTTGCTGCATTGGGTATTTTCTCTTTGTCTTGAGCATTGGACAATTTGACAAGTATATGTCTTGGAGTTGGCCTGTTGGGATTTATACTATTTGGGGTGCGCTGTGCTTCCTGGATCTGCACATCCATCTCTCTCAATAGATTTGGGAAGTTTTCAGCCATAACTTCCTTCAACACTCCTTCTGTTCCCTTTCCCTTCTCTTCTCCTTCTGGGATGCCCATAATGCGTATGTTTGTGCGTCTTGCATTATCGGTTAATTCCCTGAGACCATTCTGGATTTTTTCTATCTTTTTGTCTATCTTTTCTACAATCTCTTTGATTTCAACTGTATTGTCTTCCATATCACTAATTCTTTCCTCTGCCTGTTCAATTCTGCTGCCATGTGAGTCCATCATCTTTTTCATTTCTTGACTTGTGTCTTTGTTCGCCATCATATCCATTACCTTTTGAGATGCTTTAGCTATTTCTTCAGTATGCTCTCCCAGTGTCTTCTTTATATCCTTAATCTTTAATTCCTTCGGTTCTTTAAGTTGGTCCATGATTTTTTTTGATAGCTTTGATAAGTTGTTCAATGTACTGCATTGCTTCCTGGTTTTTATTTTGTGCACTGGACTGGTCCATGTTTTCCAGTTTCTCAGAGTCATTTGTATTTTTCTGTTGCCCTCTGGTCATCATATTATCTTGATGGGTTTGTTCAGTTGATTAGCTTTTCTCTATGCTCTAGAATTTTATTTAGCTGTTGGTTCTGCGTGAGTTAAGTTTTCTCTTTGGCAGTTTTTCTTCTTATTTTTTTTCCTTGCTTCTTTCCATGTTCCCTTGAAGGCAAAAGGTTAGGGCTAGAGGAATCAAAAGTTGTAAGGAAGGCAGAAGGATAATAGAAATATTGATAAAAGTTAGAAGAGGGGCAAAATGAGACTTAATGAGATGAATATTTAACTTGTGTAGGCAGTGTAGAGTATTAGGAAAAAATATGGAGTTCCTACAATGGACTGGGAAAAGAAATGGAGGAATATATATATATAGTGATTTAGAAGGCTAGAATTATGAGGAGGGAGAGAAATAGTAGAGAAAGGTCTGAAAGGAAAAAGTTAATACTAATAAAAAAAAGAGAAAAGAAGAAGAAGAAAACAAAATAGATGGGATAGAAATTGACACCCTTAACTTGTGTTCCTATGAAAAAATGTTGTCTCTAAGAGCCACAACAGAAAACAGAAGGCAGAAACATGCAGGAAGGATAAGCGATAGTTTGTAATACAGAATCAATGTATACAGGGAGTGGGAAATTACTGAATAAGAAGCCCAGCAAAGAAGCGACCAGCAGGCAGCACCTATTTAAAAAAAAATAGAAGGAAAAAGGAAGGGGGGAAGAAAACGGGAATAATAGCAATAGACCAGAAAGTAACAGAGAGAAACCAAAGATCCACACAGGCAAGCAGACAAACAGAGCTAAGGGTGGTCAATGATTCCCCTAGGGTCCACGTGGATCCTTCCTGCCTACTTGTGTTTATCAATGAATTTCCCCACAGGGTTCTATATGCAGGTCCTGAAGCAGCTTTTAGCTATTAAACTAAATTAAAAAGAATTTATTTTTCATTTGTTGAGGTGACCTCACTTTTTTTTTTTTTTTTTAGCCAAATGCAGTACCCAAAATAATTCCTCCTCTAGACAAACCCCCTTACAGAAGGGACCCTAGCTGGGCCCGTGGAAATTAATTAAGCACGTCCCACTTTCCAGACTCCACAGGTTAGCTGATGCACTGATGTTAGTCAGTGAGGAGTGCTAAAAATGGCAGATTCCCCCCCTTCTGGTGCTGAGCTCCAGCGTCACCGGGATGCTCAGTAAATCAGTTTGAGTGCAGATTCGCGTCTGCTCTCAGCCTGATGCTGCTTGAGATGGGCTTATCTGCTCCCCAAAGCTATGGGGCGGTGCAGGCAGCCAGATCAATGTCTAAAAATATAAAATACCCTTCCCTGTCTTCCAACCGAATTCTCCCTTTTTTGGGAAGTGTCCCCTACTCCTGGCTCCACAGTGGCTCGGGTCTTATCCCTGGGTGGCTAGGGAAATCAGCTGCGCTTCCCGACCAAAATCCCCCCTCTGGTTCACCGGGTGCTGATTAGCTCGTTTGCTCTGTTCACACAAGGTCCAAGGGGAGCCAGGCAGCCAGATCCCCAGAAAATAAAACGTTTTCGCCCTGCCCGCGGCTCCAAATGGCCATTTTATTTTTTTTCTCGCTAACCGCGGTGCTCAGCCGCCTGTGCCAACCTCCACCGGCAGCCTCAAACTCAGGAATATCCACCGTTCGGTCCACGCCGCCGATACGCGCAGATAGATGTCTCAAGCTTCTCACGCCATGCGTGCACAGCACAGACCCCAGGCAGGACCCCGTCCACAATCCGCCTTGCTCTGGGAGCTTGCAGTGTGCGCCCTCCGACACTAATGCCATCTTGCATCCTTCTATATAAGTCCTTTACATCATAAATTTATTCCTAGATATTTTATTCTTTTAGTTACTATTGTAAATGATATTTTTTTTCTTTATTTCCTCTTCAGATTGCTCATTATTGGTGTACAGAAATGCTACTGGGAAGTGGCAGTGGCTCAATCAGTAGGGCTCCCATTTACCATATGGGAAGCAAGCCCGCCCGCATGGCATGGTTATCTGACCCAGCGAGCAGAAGCAGCAAGGGGGGGGGATAAATGAATAAATAAATAAAATCTTAAAAAAAAATACAATGAATAAACACAACAACATATTTGAAGGGGTAGAATAAAGGATCAGTGTGAAAGGATAAATGAATAAATAAATAAAATCTTTAAAAAAAAAAGAAATGCTACTGATTTTTTTTAATTTTAATTTTTTTTTTGTTTTTAATATTATTTCGTTGATTAATACAGGGTTTCCAAAGTCATAGCTTATGTACCAAATTCAACTGAATGTGTTTTTCATTCAAAGATTGTTGCTCAGTATAGGGTTGTTTTTTTTATTATGGGTAAAAATCAAAATTCTCACAATACATACAAACATTTGCAATATGATATATAAATATATATGCATATATGTGTATTTGCTTACAAAAATGTTGTTTATATATATATATATATATATATATACATATTAAGAGGTGCTTAGATTACCCAAAATATTACTCTGACCCCACTGGGAATTCCATGTTGCCCACCTCCCACACCTCCCATCACATCCCACACAAACATCTCCCACAGTGTGGCCCACCACCCTCAATGAACTCACACATCCTGGAGCCTTGCCACCAACCATAGACCACAGTTCACACTGTAGACCACACTCTCTCCCACTCAGTTCTGAGTGATGTGTGCTGATTTAAAATGGCCTACATCCGTTGCCACAACAGTACTCAGGGCAACCTCCAACTCCCAAAGAGGACACTGTATTTCAACTGCTCACCCCCTCCCTATCCCAAAAGTGTCAAGTGGCCACTGGCTCCACCTCATTGTTATAATTTCTTTTTTTTTTTTTTTAATTTCTTTTTTTTTTTTTTTTTTTTAAGATTTTATTTATTTATTCATTTATCCCCCCCTTGCTGCTTGTGCTCGCTGGGTCAGCTAACCGCGCCATGTGGGCGGGCTTGCCTTCACCAGGAGGCCCCGGGAAACGAACCCGGGGCCTCCCATATGGTAAACGGGAGCCCTACTGATTGAGCCACAGCCGCTTCTAATCATTGTTATAATTTCTTGCATTGCTAGAATCACCATATTTGAACAAGAGAATTCCATCAAGTCCACTCTAGTCCATAGTACTTCCCAATCCTGAGGGGACTTGGATGTTGATATCCACTCCAACTCCAAGTGAGAGAGGGCTTATATCCCATGGATATGGTGGGTGGGATGATCCTGCCTGCAGATGCAGGCCCTCTCCAATCCCTGGAATGCCCATTTCCCATCGTTGTCTGCTCACCAGGTGACTTGGATGAGTCCATTGAGCTGTAGGGTAGGAGTTGCAGCTCCACCTAGATTTCATGCACACCTGGCACATAGGTAGGCGGGAGGCTCCAGTCTCTGGAAGTATACCTAAAAACTCCAGCATCGCATATAGATTTGAATAGAAGGGACTGGTGAACCATGTGCAGGGAGGACTTATTTGAGTCTAATTCTGTCACTCTCAGGAGCACAGATTCCAAAATAGAACCCACTGATAAGGCATCAGTCTCTGGGGCTATCACCCCTTATATAGGACCATGGTGTCTCCAGAGCTCTCAGGAATCCCACTGAGTGGTGTGATAGGCACTTAGATGTTCTATGAGCTCCTACTGAGGTGTGGGTAAGAGTTACTTCTGGGATGACCTCCCGACTCTCTTTGAAGTCTCTTAGCCACTTGAACTCATTTGTCTTTACCATTTCCCCCTTTTATTCAAGGTCTTTTTCCAGTTGTGTTGCCAGTTGGCACTTGGGAAAAGTTTTCAATTAGCAATAATCGTTCCTCGGATAAACCTCATTGGCTACGATACTGCCACTGCGCAAGGCTGCCAGTTGGCACTTGGTATTAGTCCCTCGTTGCCAGGGAGGCTCATCCCTGGGAGTCATGTCACAAGTTGGGGGGAAGGTAATGCAATTATATGCTGAGTTTGGCTTAGAGAGAGGCCACATTTGAGCAACAAGGAAGCTCTCAGGTGGCAACCCTTAGGCACCCACAAGTGCAGGCTAAGTCTCATTTACAAGTGAAAAGAATGACAAGGGTAGTCATCAATAAAAAAAAAAAATCATTGGGTCATCCTATTTTGACAGGCACTGTCCCTACACTCAGAGGACTATTGTTGCTCCCTTGGAGACTGTGACAGAGCTCTCCAGGCTAGGATTTCAGATTCCCTCATTTATTGTGTGATTATCCACCCATCGTGACCATGCCCCATCCCCCGATTCTTTGAATGATTTTGTATATCTTTCATGTATATTCGGATGAACCAATCCCCACGAAACCCGCCCCTGACACCCCCCCCAATAATCCCCCTCAGTACCCATTGTAACCCTTCTGTGATCCAAATCCTCCATGAACATTTAGTCCATAAAATAATCAAATACACTTACTAGGAAAAAGAAACAAGTGTGATAAGCGTACATGCAATAGACAAACATAAGGAAACTCAGGGGAAAAGAAAAAAAGAGAGAAGGAAAAAAAACAAATAATCAAACAAAGAACAAAACAATATAAAATATAATTAGTGGATTGTGACATTCAAAAAATGGGCAAAAAAGCAAAGGAAATGCCTTTAAAAATATATATATATATATTCATTTTTTTCCTTTCTCTTTTCTTTTTTCCCTTTTTTCCTTCCCTTTATCACTGTGTTATCGGATGTCTGGTGTGCCATGACACCTTCCTCCTCTCAATCCCCATTGTTTCCCAATTTTTCATTTAATTTTCAAATAAGTTTAGGTCACAGCAAAGTCACACACGGAGTGCCGGAGACTCCCAGATACCAAACCACGCCCCCTTCCCCACCCCATTTTAACTCCCCCCCCGTTTTTTTTGGTTGTTAGCATTGTTATAACTGTTATGCATATAGCAAAATATAGCAACTAAACATTGTCAGTGATTTACAGTATAGTTTACAATTTAGATGATACAGTTTAATAATTTTGATGATATTTACCATGTCCTGTGTCCATTATTTTAAGGTAATGAAAAACCTTCCCCATGACCACCAAACAATCCATTAGATCTTGACTGCTCCCTTCTCCCCAGCCCCCCAAGGACCATGATACCCCACTCTCCCAGCCCATGGAATGTCAAGATTCACAGTTACATATGAAATGGGAGTGGCACCACTCACTATTACCCCTAGTGACCCACTAGGAAAATTTTTGCTTCCTGTCCCTGAAATCTTAAGCTCTGCTGGTCTACAGGTTTTAGTCCCAAGAGGAGGAGTGCTGCAACCTCGGAACATAACAGTGATTCTATTGAACTGGAAGTTAAGACTGTCACCTGGCCACTTTGGGCTCCTCTTACCTGTGAATCAACAGGCAAAGAAGGTAATTACTGTACTGGCTGGGGTTATTGATCCTGACTATCAAGGGGAAATAGGACTACATCTACATAATGGGGGTAAAGAAGAGTTTGCCTGGAATGCAGGGGATCCTCTAGGGTGTCTTCTAGTCCTGTCATGCCCTGTGATTAAAGTCAATGGAAAATTGCAACAAACCAATTCAAGCAGGACTAACAATGGCCCGGAATCTTCGGGAATGAAAGTTTGGGTCACCCCACCAGGCAAAGAATGATTTTTGAGCATTGATCTTATAGCCTGTGACATTACTGAGCTCAATTATAAGTTCTAGAAGCTTTGTTGTAGATTTCTCAGGGCTTTCTATGTCTTGGATCATGTCGTCTGCAAATAATGAAATTTTTACTTTATCTTTTCCAATCTGGATGCCTTTTATATCCTTTTCTTGCCTCAGTGCTCAAACAAGTACTTTAAAGACAATGTTCAAATGTGAGTGGTGATAGTGTGAAGTAAGGCAGGCTGAAGTCTGGCCAGCAGGCATAGCTGCGCCCAGTGGGGTATATGCGCAGCCCACCGCTCAGGTGTAGGGCGGCTGGAACAGGCATACTGCCCTCAGCCATGGAACGGGCGCACTGCCTTCAGCCTCGCCCAGGCAGCCAACATCTGCTTGCTGATAGCCAGAAGAAGCCTGCCCACATACACACTCCCCCTTCCCGCGCAGCTAGGGAGAGCCGCACCGCCAAGGCCGCACCCTATAAGGCATGGAAACTGCACCCGGCCTATCACGCCCAGCCCCGTTTCCCTTTCCCGCCACCATAACCCTATATAAGCAGCTGTAATTCCCTTAATAAATTAGACCTGTGTGCTTACCTTGTCTCTGCAGTGTTTCCTTCCGCCGTGCGCCCTCCATGCCTGCGAGCCCCCATAGGAGCCTAGGCCTCTCCTACCCCGACCAGACAGGACGCACCTCGGCCGCAATTGGTGCCCAACGTGGGGCTCGAACCCAAGACCCTGAGATTAAGAGTCTCATGCTCTACCGACTGAGCTAGCCGGGCCATACTACACCACTCCTGCCCCTCACTTTCGCGATCAACCGCCCTGACCGACCTCTTTCTCTGCCTCCTTACCTCCCTTCTCATTGCCTTTGTCCTCGCTATTTTCCTTTACCACTAAGTTGGGTGCGTCGTGCTCGCCGCCCTGCCCAAAACTCCCGGTAGCTGCCGCTACCCGATCGCCGCGCTTGCTAAGTAGGGCCCCAACCCTCCCGGCTCCCTAGGCCTAAAATGGGCGGTAGGCTATCATCTCGCCAAGCGCCCCAAGTCCGCGCCCTTGCCGGACTCCTAGACATCCACAAGTGCAGAATTTCAATTCACCAACTACAAGTTTATTGGGACCTTCTCCTTCCTTTTAACCCTTGGCTCACAACTTGCCACCTTTGGGACCCCGATACTTATTTACGCCTTATCGACCATATTACCAATGCCATGGAACACGAAGGGAAGTGTTTCCCCCCCGGCCTTGTGCCTACGCTGATTACCATGTGCTCCTGTCTCCAGGGCTCTCGCCCCCCCACATCGCAGGTTCTGTCCTCTCAGTTATGCGATAAGGAATAAAAGGCATCTCCCTCTTGCCCTGAGTCTGGCTCCGATTCGGACCAAGACTCTGATGCGGAGTCTCTTATCGAGCAGCTTAACAATGCACTCGAACTAGACCCGCCCAAACAAACCAACCTTAAGCCCCGCCAAGATGGTGAACTTACTCCTTCTTCCCCCCGCCAGAAAAGAGGAAGTCGTTTAAAAAAGAACTAGAGCCGCCCCATAGGGCGGTAACCCCCCTCTACCCACCCCTCCCTGCTGAGGGCGAAAAAACAGTCAGGCCCTCTGACGCTGCCGACGTGCATGCGTCAGGTCGGCCATTTTATGAGCCCAAACAGCCATTTTGTAACGCCTTTGGTGCGCACGCGCCTGGTCAGCCATCTTGTTAGTCTGAGCGGCCATTTTGTGCCCCAGCTGACCCTGCAGCCTCATCCGCTTGGGCGCACCCCCGCAAACCCCTGGCCTAGTCCTCTGCCCAATCCCTGGGCGCTTATAACGAGCCTCCCTCAGCGCTCCACTAACCCAAACACCAACCCTTTCACTCCAACTCCGGCGCAAACACCCCCGCCAGCCGGTGGCACTACCCCAAGCGCCCTACCCCTTCCCATCTCCTGCCTTCCCCTAAATGTCACTCCCTCCCAACAGCGCCCACTCCCCTGGTATCCCCATGACCCACAAGACATTAAACGTCTTAGAAAGGCAGTTAAGGAAGACGGGTTGGGAAGTCCATATGCCATGCAAATGTTGGAAGATATTTCCACAAACCTCCGTATTCCTTATGATTGGACCTCCTTGGCTCGGGGTATCCTCACTCCTGGCCAATTTATAGACTGGAGAGCCCACTTTCATGCTGAGGCAGAAAAACAGGTTGCCACCAACGCTGCAGCCGGTATACAAATCCCGGCTGACGCCTTCACCGGCTCTGGCCAATTTGCCAACCGTATAGTCTACCAGCAAGCCCCGGCCAGCTTCTGGATTCAACTGCGTGACCTCGCCCTCCGAGCTTTTCACTCATGTTCAGCTATTAAAGCTGACAATTTCACCAAGCTCACGCAAAACAAGGACAAGAATTTCTCTGCCTTCGTCTCCCGTGTCCTCCAGTCCTGTGAGTGCAAAGTCGCAGACCCACAAGCCCAAACAGCCCTTGCCCGAGAGCTCATCTTACAAGGCGCCAACCTTATCTCTAAACAGGCCATTGCTCCCGTCCGAGAAAAAACAATTCATGACTGGGTTCTGGCCTGCAGTGGCCTCGATGTACATACTGCCGTGCTCACACAAGCATTTTCGGCCGCTATGGCATTAAATGCGAGCTGCTTTAAATGTGGCAATACTGGACACTTTGCCAGAGAGTGCCCTGAAGCCCCAGGGCTGCCTGCTCCCATGGCCATTCCCCCTCTGCCACGTCCACCTTATCAGCTACCCCGCAGAAGGCCTCCCACACCCTGCCCCCGTTGTGGCAAGGGTTATCACTGGGCCCAAGACTGCCGCTCTAACAGCACGCCACAGCCTTTAAACTCCACCAGGGGCAGGTCTCAGCCCCGCACCCAAGAGACCCACAAGCAGGCTCCCCCAAAGCCGTGAAATGGACCATTCCCATCTATCAAAGCAGACCCACTCTAACCTTAAAAGTTAAAGACCAATGGTACACAGGAACAGTAGACTCAGGAGCAGAAATCAGCTGCTTCCCAGAATCATATGCCTTTATTACTTCCACCAGACCGGGTCCACCAGTACAAGGTGCCACAGCTGAAGGTCCTTCCCTCCAAGCCAATATGCTTGTAGCTTGGGAAGATGAAGAGGGTCACTCCGGCATATTCCAGCCACTGTTCGTTCACGGGCTCACCTCCATTCTATGGGGCAGAGAGGTCCTTGAACAGATGGGGTCAACCATTAGTACTAAACCAACGGACGGCTGCCATATCCTGTTCTCTCAGCCACAAAACCACCAGCCCCCCCCCCAAGTGTAGAAACCATTGCTTGAATTGAACCTCCAAAACCCATTCCTCTTGAGTGGGACACAGAGGAACCTATATGGGTGGAGCAATGGCCCCTACCGTCCTACAAATTACTTGCCTTACAGGAGCTGGTGAAAGAACAATTACAATTAGGCCACATAGAACCCAGCTATAGTCCTTGGAACACCCCTATCTTTGTAATTTACAAAAAAGATAAAAACACATTCCGTCTCCTCCATGACCTGAGAGCGGTAAATGCTTACATAAAACCCATGGGCTCACCACAGCCAGGTCTTCCACATCCCTCTGCAGTACCTTTAGACTATTATCTTCTTATTTTGGACATAAAACACTGCTTCTTCTCCATACCCTTGCATGCTAAAGATAAGGAAAAATTTGCGTTTTCAGTTCCCCAAACAAACAACCAAGGTGCCAATACTCATTATCAATGGAAAGTGCTACCGCAGGGTATGAAAAATAACCCAGCAATATGCCAAATTTATGTTAGCTATGCCATCCAATCTCTTAAAAATCGGTTTTTCGTCATCTACTACATGGATGACATCCTCTTGGCTCATGAGAATGAACAGATGCTATCTGAAGGTTTCCAAGAGTTAATCCACAACCTTCAGCAAATAGGATTAACAGTAAACCAGGAGAAGGTACAGCGACAAGCTCCATTCACATTCCTAGGTTACAAAATAACTGAACAAATTCTCCCAATCACTCCTCAAATTCACTGCCCAGACAGTCTGAGCCTCACAGAATTACAGACCCTGTGTGGCCAAATCAACTGGATGCGCTCTGCTCTGCCCATCACAATGGCAGAACTGCAGCCACTCTTCAGGCTATTGGAGACAAAAGGTAATGCTGCTGCTGCAGTCCATAAAACCATAAAAATTACTCCAGCAGCCAGAGCAGTTGTTACTAGTGTCTCCAACCTAATAAATGAGACTAAAAACCAGCGCTATTTGCCTGAAAAACCCATTCAAGCCATAGTCCTCTTAACCCGAGGAACCCCCACGGGAGCGCTATGGCAAGATGGGCCCCTGCTGTGGTCACATTTTGCTAAATCTCGCACTTCAAAAATATTCCCTCTCGCATAGGCAATCGTTCAGTTAGCTCAAGATTTAGTGCGCCTAAGTGTCCATACTTATGGCATTGAACCAGCCACTATCATCTGGCCATTCTCTAAAAACCAAACTACCATTTTGGCTCAAACAAATTTAGAGTTCCAAACTCTCTTAATCAGCTTTACAGGGCAGGTAGATAACCACTACCCTAATCACAAAATTCTGCAAGGACTCACAACGCTGCAGATTACGGGACAGCAGCACCCCTTTCCATCCTCTACCCCTGTAGCCAATGCAAGAGTCGTCTTTCCCGATGCCTCAAAAAAGGGGTTTGGATTTGTCTCATTCTCGCAAGATTCTGAGATGCCACACACTCGTACCCTCCACCTCAATGACTCTGTCCAAAGAGGAGAAATAGAAGCCATCATTCTAGCTCCTCTCACTTACACCTCTGAGCCTCTTAACATCTTCTCAGACAGTGCATATGCTTGCCAAGTCTGCAAGGTTATAGCCTTTAGTATGTTTTTCCCATCAAGCTCTGATCTAGATAACAGCTTACATACATTACAGCAGCTCACTGAGCGGCGCCAGCACCCCTGGTTCATCACTCATATCCGTAGTCATTCAGGGCTACTTGGACCGCTGGCAAAAGGCAATGAGTTAGTCGACTCCATCGTGACTACTTTAAGTCTCTCAGCCCATACTAACGACCCGATAGTACAGGCACGGAGCTTACACTCTCGATTCCACTTCTCCGCGTCTGCCTTAAAACACCTATTTCCAGACCTAACTGTGGAGCTGTGCAAACATTTGGTTCGTAGCTGCCGGCGCTGTGCTCCATTTTTGCCTCTGGGACCATTACAACCCCAAGGACCTAACCCTAGAGGCTTAAAACCAAAATTCAAGGTGGCAAATGGACGTTACCCACGTTCCTTCCTTCGGCCGCCAAATATATGTACACGTGGTCAAAGATACCTACTCTGGCTTAGTTAGTGCCGTGGCTCTACCAGGAGAACGAACCCGCCACTGCATAGCCGCTATGAGACGGGCCATACTCCTCATGGGAGTTCCTTGGGACCTAAAAACAGACAATGGCCCAGCATACCGAAGTGCCACGTTCCAATCATTCTTAAAATTATACGACATCACTCACCATTTTGGCATCCCTTATAACCCACAAGGACAGGCAATTGTCGAAAACACCAACAGCCACCTCAAAAATCTTATAACACAAGAGAGGGGAGAGAACCCCCACTGCACCCCTGATGAACTTCTAACTATAGCACTAATAAAAATCAATTTATTCAGTTTTGACAAAAATGGGCTGTCCCCCATGCACAAGCATTGGGGCGCCTCCTCCATCTCCACTCCACTTCCTCTGGTGTACTGGAAGGATCCAGAAAATAACAAGTGGCGAGGACCTCACCCCCTCCTGTGTCAAGGTAGAGGCTTTGCTTGTGTTTTCCCAGACGATGCCCCCCAACCCATCTGGATCCCGGGACGCAACATCCGACCCGCCAACGCTGACCAAGCGCCTGACAAGGAGGGAACGTCGACAACTGAGGCGCCTAACCTACCAGATGACGCGTGTCGTTCTGAACGACTCAACTCCTCCAACAGAAGAGCAACTACTCCTCAATCTCTATTGCAGAGTCCGAGCACAGACTCCCCTCCAGCCTAACCAGCCCATCAACCTGGTAGCCCTACTAATCCTCCTTCTTTCTGCGGTCACAACACCTGTCCTCTCTAACTTATCTCACCAACCCTTCAATTGGACAGTCAGGGTTATTGGAGCCACAGATAAAATCCTGCTGCACAACGTCACCGCCCAAGCCCCATCCTTCAAGGCACATATCTGTCGCTTTATGGGTTATTCCTACTCACCTACAAATGACTTCAAGGGGTCGTGCTATGCCTCGCCCGCTAATCAATATTTGCGCGGTCCTATCGGCCATTTCTGCGGTGGATATCGGGTCTGCGGTTTTTACATCTGCCCTTCCTCCTCCAGAGGCTGCCACGACCCTGCGCACTTCTATTGCCCCTCTTGGGGCTGCGAAACCATGGCATACGGCTGGAGCACTGCTCCAAACCGGGACCCCTACCTTAATTTCGAAACTGCAAATAGTTCCCGATGGGATATAATTGTCCTCACTGTTAAAGACCCTGCCAGCACTGCCTGGCTAGAAGGCCGTACATATGGCCTCCGGCTATACATGGAAGGCTATGATTACGGTGGCCTCTTTATAATACAAAAAAAGGCCTCCACCCCCACTCCCCCAATTTCCGTTGGCCCCAACCCAGTCCTCAACCCTCACTCTAATCCTACACCCCCTCCTCCTTCCCCTGCAGCGAATAGTAACAATCAGTCTTCTAAATCCACCACCACCCCTGCTACCCCACTACCCCGGCTACAAATCCACAACCGCTTCTGTCCTTAGTCAACGCCTCCTTTTCCACTCTTAATTCCTCCAATCCCAACCTTACCTCTAGCTGTTGGCTGTGCCTCTCCTCCTCAATGCCTTACTACGAGGCTATAGCCACTAATGCCTCCTATCAATCTTCCTTAGAAGACGCTCCTGCCTCTTGCAATTGGAACCAAACCCAGGTAGGACTAACAATCCAGTCCGTCTTGCAAAGCGGGCTCTGTATCACTAAAATCGGAGGCACTGTTATCCCCTCCATGAAAACCCTCTGCAACCATACAACTGCCCCTGAGGCAACCACAAAATTTCTCTTACCCTACAATAACACACAATGGATCTGTTTCTCCACAGGCCTTACCCCATGCCTTAATGTTCACACCCTCAACTCCACCAACGAAACCTGTGTGCTTGCTGTTCTGCTCCCCCGCATTATCTACCATAGCAATAACCACTTTTTTTGACTCCTGGCAGCGTCACCTCCTACCAACCTACGTACAAAAGAGGGAACCTGTCACCGCCATTACAATTGCCACACTTTTAGGTTTTGCAGGAGCTGGCACCGGAATTGCAGCCCTAATCCTACACACTAATGCCTTTTCCTTGCTCAGGGCAGCCGTCGACCAAGATGTCGCCCGTCTCGAAATAGCCATTAACCACCTAGAAAAATCTCTTAAATCCCTTTCTGAGGTAGTCCTTCAAAACCGCAGAGGGTTAGACCTCCTCTTTCTTAAAGAAGGAGGCCTCTGTGCCGCACTGGGTGAAGAATGCTGTTTCTATGCTAATTACTCGGGCCGCATCCAAGACAATTTAGCCCAAGTAAGGGCTGGGCTAGAAAAATGAAAAAGGGAGAGAGAAGCCCAGGGAGGCCTCTTTCAAGGAGGCCTCTCCTGGGGATTCCAAGGAATCCTCCCCTACATCCTCCCTAATCTAGGCCCCCTAATCATTCTCCTTGTCGCACTGGCAGTCAGACCATGGGCCATCAGGAAGATCGTCCTACTCACAAAAGATCAAGCTAAAGCCATTTTCACCTCATTTGTACAGGTCCACTACCAGCGGCTCGCCACCACCGAAACTCCCCCCACGCCTTTCCGACTCCCCCGAACCCGTTCCTTCCGCAGCCACCCCCCCTCGTCCTCCCAGCCCCCCTCCGCCCGTTCTCCCAGCAGGAGCCCAGCGCCTCCTGTTACCTCGGACCCCCTGCTGCCCTCGCCCTCAAGCAGATTCAGCTCTGAGAACCCGCCCACAACACCATCCACTCCTGCTTCCTCCAGTCCAAGACCTCACAAGAAACAGATCCTCCAAAACTTCGTTCGCCCTAAGCCCCACCACTACAGCCGCTGCTCTCCAGGGCCAGGCAGCCACTCGCCTGTCCCATCACCCAGCGCCTTTTAGCTCCTTTTCCATGTCTTCTATGGTGCGTGCCACATTCTGCGGTCTATCCAAAATCAAAAGCTACTAACTACAGCCATAGCCATAAATAAAAAAGTACGGGGAGATGAAGTAAGGCAGGCTGAAATCTGGCCAGCAGGCATAGCCGCGCCCAGTGGGGGATATGCGCAGCCCACCGCTCGGGTGTAGGGTGGCTGGAACTGGCATACTGCCCTCAGCCATGGAACGGGCGCACTGCCCTCAGCCTCGCCCAGGCAGCCAACATCTGCTTGCTGATAGCCAGAAGAAGCCTGCCCACATACACACTCCCCCTTCCCGCGCAGCTAGGGAGAGCCGCACCACCAAGGCCGCACCCTATAAGGCATGGAAACTGCACCCGGCCTATCACGCCCAGCCCCGTTTTCCTTTCCCGCCACCATAACCCTATATAAGCAGCTGTACTTCCCTTAATAAATTAGACCTGCGTGCGTACCTTGTCTCCGCGGTGGTTCCTTCCGCCGTGCGCCCTCCACGCCTGCGAGCCCCCGTAGGAGCCTAGGCCTCTCCTACCCCGACCAGACAGGACGCACCTCGGCCACAATTGGTGCCCAACGTGGGGCTCGAACCCATGACCCTGAGATTAAGAGTCTCATGCTCTACTGACTGAGCTAGCCGGGCCATACTACACCACTCCTGCCCCTCACTTTCGCGATCAACCGCCCTGACCGTCGTCTTTCTCTGCCTGCTTACCTCCCTTCTCATTGCCTTTGTCCTCGCTATTTTCTTTTACCACTAAGTTGGGTGCGTGGTGCTCGCAGCCCTGCCCAAAACCCAATAGTGGGCATCTTTGTCTTGTTCC
The DNA here is from genome assembly GCA_026826555.1 of Tolypeutes matacus. NCBI lineage: Eukaryota > Metazoa > Chordata > Mammalia > Cingulata > Chlamyphoridae > Tolypeutes > Tolypeutes matacus. The sequence continues at coordinate 34,421 of JAKSZT010045169.1, forward strand.
CGATCTCAGAGGGAAGGCTTTTAGGATTTCACCATTGAAGATGTTGTTAGCTTTGTGTTTTTCTATATACTCTTTATCATATTCAGAAAGTTTCTTCTATTCCTATCTTTTGCAGGTTTTTTATCAGGAAGGAGTGCTGTATTTTGCACAATGCTTTTTCTGCATCTATAAAGATGATCATGTGATTTTTTTCTTTCAATCCTTTTATGTGGTGTATTACATTGATTGATTTTCTTATATTGAACCATCCTTGCTTACACAGGATGAAACCCCCTTGGTCATGGTGTATAATCCTTTTGATATGTTGTTGTATGTGATTAGCAAGTATTTTGTTGAGGATTTTAGCATCTAAGTGCATTAGAGAAATTGGCCTGTAGTTTTCATTTCTTGTGGTATCTTTGTTTGGTTTTGGTGTTAGGGTAATCATGGCATCGTAGAATGAGTTAGGCAATATTCCTTCTACTTCTATTTTTTGGAAGAGCTTAAGCAGAATTGGTGTTTCTGGAATGTTTGGTAGAATTCAGCTGTGAAGCCATCTGGTCCTGGACTCTTCTTAGTTGGGATGTTTTTGATGACTGAGTCTATCTCTTTAATTGTAATTGGACTGTTGAGTTCATCTATTTCTTCTTTCATCAATGTAGACTGTGAGTTTCTAGAAACTTGTCCATTTCCTCTAAATTATCATTCTTGTTGGCATATAATTTTTCAAAGTATCCTCTTATGATACTCTTTATTTCTGTGGGGTCAGTAGTGATATCCCCTTGCCCATTCCTTATTTTGTGTATTTGCATCTGTTCTCTCTTTTTCTTTGTTAGTCTGGCTAAGGGTTTTATCAATTTTATTGATCTTCTCGAAGAACCTGCTTTCGGTTTTGTTTATTGTTTCTAGTGCTTTCTTATTCTCTATTTCATTTAGTTCTGCTCTAATCTTAGGTATTTCTTTCTTTCTACTTCCTTTATGTTTAATTTGTTGTTGTTTTTCCAAATGCCTCCAAATGTGCAGTAGGTTTTCAATTTTAGCTCTTTCTTCTTTTTTAATATATGTATTTATGGCTGTGAACTTCCTTCTCAGGACAGCTTTGTCTGTATCCCATAGGTTTTGATACGTTATGCTGTCATTTTCATTAGTTTCAAGGTAGATACTGATTTCTTTTGAGATTTTCTCCTTGACCCACTGTTTGTCTAAGAATGTGTTGTTTAACTTCCGTATCTTTGTGCCTAAACTGTTTCTCTGGTCCTTAGTACTTTCCAATTTCATTTCATTGTCATCAGAGAAATTACTTTGTATAATCTCAATCTTTCTGAATTCATTGATAGCTGTTCTGTGGCCTAGCATGTGGTCCATCTTGGAGTATGATCCATGTGCAATTGAGAAGAATGGAAATCCTACTGTATTTGGGTGTAGTGTTCTGTATATGTCTATGAAGTTCAGGTCCTCTAATGTATTGTTCAGAGCCTTTGTTTCTTTATTGATTCTCATCTAGATGTTCTGTCTAATGATGATAATGATGTATTAAAGTCCCCTGCTATAATTGTAGAGGCATTTATTTCTCCACTTATTTTTTCCAGAGTTGGCCTCATGTATTTTGAGGCACCCTGATTAGGTGCATAAATGTTTATGATCGTTCTCTCTTCTTGAGAGATTACCCCTTTTACTAATATATAATGTCCATCTTTTTCTCTTACAATAGCTTTGCATTTAAAGTCTATTTTGTTTGATATTAGGATAGCTACTCCTGCCCTTTTTTCAGTATTGTTAGCATTCACTTTCAATCTCCTTGAATCCCTAGGTCTAATGTGGGTTTCTTGTAGACAGTATATAGATGGATCATATTTCCTTATCCATTCTGCCAATCTGTGTCTCTTGAGTGTTGTATTTAATCCATTAACATCCAGCGTTATTACTCGCAGCGAATTTCTTATTTCAATAATAATTTCTTTGGGTTAATTTATGTCACATCTGGTTTTGTTTCTGTTTTTGTCTTTTTAGTTGATTTTAAGCTCTCCTCCAACTCTCTCTCTCTTGTTTTTTCTTTTTAACTTGTAGAACTTCCTTTAGTATTTCTTGAAATGCCAGTTTCTTATTGACATACTCTCTTAATTTCCGTTTATCTGTGAATATTTTGACCTCTCCATAATTTTTGAATGCCAGTTTTGCTGGATAGAGAATTCATGGCTGGAAGTTTTTTTCTTTTGTACTTTGACTATGTCATACCACTGTCTTCTTGCCTCCATGGTTGCAGGTGAGAAATCAGCACTTAATCTTATTGTGTTTCCCTTGTATGTGATGGTTCTCTTTTCTCTTGCTGCCTTGAGTATTTTCTCTTTTTCTTGAGCATTGGACATTTTGACAAGTATATGCCCTGGTGTTGGCCTGTTGGGATTTATACTGTTTTAGGTGTGCTGTGCTTCCTGGATCTGCATATACATCTTTCTCCTTTTGGTTGGGAAATTTTCAGCCATTATTTCCTTCTACACTCTTTCGGTTCCCTTTCCCTTCTCTTCTCCTTCTGGGATGACTATAATGTATATGTTTGTGTCTTTTGTGTTGTCAGTTAAATCCCTGAGTCCCTGCTGGATTTTTTCTATCTTTTTGTCTATCTGTTCCACTATCTCTTTGATTTAAAATGTGTTGTCTTCCACATCACTAATTCTTTCTTCTGCCTTTTCAAATCTGCTCTTATGTGAATCCAGCATCTTTTTGATTTCTTTGGTTTTGCCATTGATCATCATCATATCAGTTATCTTTTTGTGTACATTTACAATTTCTTCTGTATGTTCTCCCAGTGTCTTCTTTATATCCTTAATCTCTTCCTTCACTTCATTAAGTTGGTCCATGATATTTGTTTGCAAACTTTGATTAGTTATTTGATGATCTGCATCTCTTCCTGGTTTTCAGTTTGTTAATTGGACTGGTCCATGTCTTCCTCTTTCTCAGTGTGGTTCATAATTTTTTGTTGCCCTCTAGTCATCATTTTATCTTGATGGGTTTATTCAATTCATTAGCTTCTTTCTCTGCTGTAGAGTTTTATTTAGCTGGTGTTTCTCTGTGTGTGTTAAGTTTTCTCTTTGACACTTTTTCTTCTTATTTTATTTCCTTGTGTCTTTCTATGTTCCCTTGAAGGCAAGAGATTAGGTCCAGAGGAATTGGAAAATGTGAGAAAAGAAGAAGGATTATAGTAATATTTATAAAAGTTAGAAAGAGGCCAAATAAGTCTTAGTGAAATGAATATTTAACTCACGTAGGCAGTGTAGAGTAATAGGAAAAAAAAGTGGAGTTCCTACAATGGACTGGGAAACCAAATAGAGGAATATATATATAATGATTAAGAAGGCTAGAATGACAAGGAGAGAGAGAAAGACTTAAAAAAGAACTGAAAGTAAAAAGCTAATATTAATTTAAAAAGAAGAAAATGGAATAGATAGAAGAGAAATTGATACCCTTAACGTGTGGGATAATGAAAAAACGTGGTGTGTAAAACTACAACAGAAAGCAGAAGGCAGAAAGATGAAGGATTTGGAAGAGATAACTTGGGAGGCAAAATCAATATAGACAGAGAATGGGAAATCACTGAAGAGGAAGCACATCAAAGAAGAGACAAGCTAGCAGCACCTAATTAAAAAGAAAAAAAAGAAGAGAAGAAGAGGGGAGGAATGAGGAAAGAAAAGCAAGAGACAACAAATAAACAGAGAAAAACCAAATAACCACACAAGCAAGCAGTCAAGCAAAGCTAAGGAGGAAACGTGTTCCTTCTAGGATCCTCGTGAAACCTCTCAGCCTGCTTGTGTTTATCAATAAGTTTCCCTGCAGTGGTCTATCTGTAGGTTTTGAGGTAGATTTTAGCTATTAAACTAAATTAAAAAGAAGAATCCTCTTTTTAAAAATGACTGTTTTCTTTTTCTTTTCTTTCTTTCTTTCTTTTTTTTTTTTGGTGAAATATGGGACCCAAAAGAAGTCCTCTTCTAGACCACCCCCTTCACCAAGTGGACCTTAACTAGGCTCGTGGAAACCAATCAAGCACTGCCCACTTCCTGGCCTTTCCAGGGGAACTGAGACTCTGATGCTTCTCAGTGCAGAATGATAAAATTGGCTGACCCTGCCCCCTCTGGAACCAAGCCACAGTGTCACCAGGCTGCTGACTAAATCATGCTTCCTCAGTAGATTCACCTCTCCCCTCAGCCTGGTGCAGTTTCAAGCCAGCTTATATGCTCCCCAAAGCTATGAGGGGGTCCAGACAGCCAAATTCACAGAAGGGAAACCCCTCTCCACCTTCTGTCAGAACCCTCCCTCTCTCAGAGAATGCTTCCTCTCACCAGATTGGTGGGGTTTGGAGCATTTCCCTGGGTAGTTAGGTAAATCACCTTCTGCAGTAGATTTACCCCTCCCCTTTGCCTGGTGTTGATTCAATCCTGCTATTTTGTTCACCCAAGCTGCAAGGGGTTCCAGGCAGCCAAATCCACAGAAAGAAAACCCCTCTCCACCCTTCACCAGAACCCTCCCATTCTTGGAGAACACTCCCTCTCTCCGGGTTGCTGGGAGGGAGTCTTGGCTCAAACCAACCTTTTTCCCTGAGGGTGGGGTTCAGCCATCTGAGTTAACCTCCACAAGCAGGCTTAAAACTCACGAATCTCTACCGATCAATCCACACTGTCGATCTGCCTGCAAATAGATGTTCCAAGCTTCTTGCTCCGTGTGCCCACAGCACAGACCCCCAGGCAGGACACTCCACAATCGGCCATTCTCAGAGATATAGTCAGTGAGTGCTCTCCTAAACCAATGCCATCTTGCCTCCCTCTGGAACACATTTTTGAAAAGTAATCTGAAACTTCTAGAAAATGTATTTAAAAAAATATATTTTTTCATTCTTTCACATTGTATTTTACTGATTAAAAATAACTTCAGATTTACTAACCTGACTAGTAAATCAATTCTGTCAAGTGGATGTAGAGCTACAAGTTCATTAGCTAAATAAAATAGAATAGTTTTATCGTGTTCCTGAGGAAAATAAAGGGTAATAAAAGAGCTTCAATTAAAAGAACAAAAGCATCAGGACTCCATTTACCCTTCTCTTGAAGGACTTCTGAGAAGAATTCTGTGAACAGTATTTATTTTAGATTGATGAACCTACAAATCTTTGCTCTCTTCTATGTGTCAAGAAGGGGAAAATTCATTCAATCAAATTATATCCATGGTAAACATCTCATTTAAATGTTAGGTACAGATTTAGTGGATTTAAAGCATTGAAAAATATTCATCCTTTCCCAAATATTGTGATGAGTATTTTGGTTTTATGAAAATATGAAAAAGAATATTTGGGTTGTGCCTCTTTCTTTCCTCCTTCTCGCCTTCCTTCTTTTTATCTTCCTTTCCTTCCTCCCTCCCTCCCTCCCTCCCTCCCTCCCTCCCTCCCTCCCTTCCTTCCTTACTTCTTTCCTTCCTTCCTTGTTCCTTGATTTTTATTAGATGGACTTTTCTCTTTTCTTTAAGTTTAATTGCCTAGTTGTTGTTTGAGTTTAAATAATAGAATGAGGTTTACAGCAGATACACTGTATGCTACCTCCAGGAGACCATTGTGATTTACTTGGAGACGCCTTAGAAATTTAATATGAAATGATTCAATACAAACTGTTAATCAATCTGAAATATATAGCATAATTAGAATAAAATTTGTAATCCAGGACTGTTGAATCTATACAGTGATTCTATTTAACACAGTTTATTTCAAATTTTCTGAGTAACTGAAAGTTGAGGAATATAATGGGCCCCTCACAATGATTGATCAATAAATAATATACTTTAATAAATTATAATAAAGTTGGTCATGAATAGTATAATTGGAAGAAACAGAATAACCTCCAAAATAATAAAAACTCTAGATTCTAAGGTTTTGTAAATATTTCATGTTACACGAATATTGAAAATGGAAATTAGAAATTGTATAGCAATTACTTAATGATTCTACTTCCTACTTTTCTAAAGGCTTTGTCATACAACTAATTGATACTCATAGTTTATATGGGAAATTTTGAAACATTTTATTATTCATTCTCATTCAGAAATTGCTACAAATACCATAGCAAGTTATTACCTTTCAGTTGTAGATTAACAGTTTCTAATTTGTTGTCCAATTATTTTTTAAATTTTACTTCATTCTGCTTTTCCCAAAATACATGTTAGAATCTTAGAACATTGGAGAATAAGAAAAAAGTGGTCTCTTTGTCATTGAGACAGAGAGGCAAACACAAAACACAAAAATAAGGATACCATATCCTCACATTAAATGATGAAGGAGCATATAGTACATGTTAGTAAATAGAGGGAATTGGTATCCTTTCATTAATGAAACATTTACTGAGTAAGTGGTATTCATTAAACACTCAAGTAAGAAATAATGCAAACATTTTACATTATGATCCCTTGGTATTACTTGTTGTAGCAAAGTAATTTGGATTTTGATACAGATTAGCCTGAATTCAAATCTCAATAAGTAAATTACTTGCTCTGTGTTCTTGAATGATTTATAGAAAATGTTTGAGACCATGGTTCATTATGGTGAGAGAATTGCCTCACAGCACCCCTGTGAAGGTTAAATAAGACAGTTTCTGTAAATACCCCTCAGTGTTGAAATTGTTGAAGATGATCATTAACTTCCAAGTTTTACCATAATTGCTAAGAATTTGCAAGTTTTTGCTTAG
>JAKSZT010045170.1:0-13721 GCA_026826555.1 Tolypeutes matacus
GAACAACAATTGTGTGAATACTAAATGAGATTCCTGATGTAAAACTATGTGTAAAGTAAGAAATATACTCATTCTAATCCTATGCAAATTGTGTTCAACTTCTAAAAACAATCACGACAAATGGGCAAAACAAGGCTTCTCAAAACTTCGAGCTGGTTTTGCTGTGTTTTGGAACTATTGAAGCTACTCTTTATACAACTCAGAAAGAAAATCACTAGATAATTCATTTACATATTGACACCTTTATTCATTCACATACTTCATGTTTATTTTTCTGGTCACCTCAGTGAAATAATGGTTTTCTCTGATGTAGGGATTGTGTTATCAGCTACCAAATCCCTCATGACAATGTGTATATTGTTTATATTCAAAGCAAGTTTATAAAATCAAAATGAAGAAAGGAAATAAAAATCAGAAATTGGCAAATGCAATTGAGAAGACTTTTAAAAAATTTTATCAAAGAGAATTCTCTAGTGACAAAAATGAAAACAGGTCAATGAGCCCCCAATATTTTCAGATTCATTTATCATTGGACTTAACTCTTATTATACAACAACTTTCTTTGGTATCAGTTATATATATATACTCAATTCAATCATTCCCAACAGTATCATACTTATTATTTAGTTATTATTTGATTTTAATGAGATACCCCAGATTTAATACATGTAAAATCCTGAAATCCATTGTTGACACATATAATCATAATCACTGGATAAATACTGGCACTTATGATGATGAAAATGGTATTAATCTTTGATATATTGGCCCACTATATTATAAAGTGTTTTGAATTTTGTTTTCATTTGATTTTACAGTCAGGAAAGTCAGAAAATTACAAAGGCTATATGTAACAATATTTGAAATTTTTTTTTAAAATCCAGAATTTTTTTTCATTTTCTGGAATTGAATGTTTTTTGCCAATGCTTACAAAAGTACAGATACATGCAAAAATAAACTTGATATTGGACAGAAATTGTTCAAGCTTACCTGTTTGTATTGAGGGAAATTTCATGCTTATCTTTATTGATTGAGGTAAAAAGCATAGGTAAAATTAGGAAAAAGAAATGTAATGCTAGATAATGTCTTTAAACAGATGTTATCTTCTAACATATAATCTGCTGTAAGAATAAATAGTACCATTTAAGCAGGAAAAATTCTCTGCCCTGGTGATCAGCTCCAGTCCCATGTTAATTTCTTATTGAACTAAGCCATTTTTCCTGCCGCTTAAGAAGTTTGGAACAATCAAAAACATATATAACCATATGACTCCTAATGTATTTTCTCAGTCTTTCTATAACTTGCTGTTAATTTCTAACATGTTTCATGTGACTTTTTGCAATAGATATTCAGTCACATGTTGAATAACACATTTATGATATATTGTTCCAGATATACCTCATAAAGACTGGCAAATTAGAGCTATGTTTTAGCAGAGTATGATCAGTGGAAGACTTAAAGCCACATGTTCAAATCCCTACCCTTTAGTATATGGCCAGTTGAATTTCTATGTGTCAAATATTTGTAAAATTAAAGAAATGATGGCACTTCAGTTGCAGATGGCCCTAATTTTAAAAGACATTGAGAAAGGAAATATGCCCATTTTAAGCCTTAGGGATATATTTGTCTAATTTAAGGATGGTGGACTCACAAAAATTTTAGTCAATTAAGGATAAACAGTTAAGAAAATTATAAAAGATTTTAAATTTGCATATAAAATATTAGGATATGTTGATTTCATTAATTAATTCATTTAATACACTTATTATGATGCTAAACAGTTCCTTTTTCAAACAATGTGGGAACACACAGGCTACCATATGTGTTTCTTGTAAAAGCAAAAAGACCATTGGCATATTTGGGAAGTTCTGCCCACTTCCACACCAACTTTATCAATTTATTTCCCCCGTACAGATCTTACTCCTTTCTATTGTTAATAAAATCCAAATGTGAAAACTTGTGGTAGGATTTTATATAAAGTATTTTCCTGAGTCAATGTGTGCAGAATTGTTCAAGATTGAATCAGTTTGAAATTCTTCCTCAAGAATTTGAATCTTAAAAATAGTGTGTTAATAAAAACAAACAAAAAAAATGTAGTGGAAATTCACTTAGTCTATTAGATATTCTGGGCAAAAATTAACAACTTCCGGTTGTCATTCCTTAGTATGGTTCATCAGCTTCACCTTGTCAATGAGATTCCCATATCATTTTTTTTTCTTTTCTGTTTGAGATTATTTTTGTTGTTGAAACCAAAGGGATGAGGGAGAAACATAAACCAAAGGATTTGTCTATCAAGAAATAATAATAAGCTTCAAGGCAATAAAGGCATTTTTTGGAGTCCTAGAATTGCAAATCAGGGAGCACATACTCAGGTAGCAACCCACATTATGTCCTACTTTGGCATTTCTAGGCAAGGGTTTTTAAAGGAAAATATTACACAAGTAGTTTGGGTTGGTGGATATTTGGGTTAATCTAGTTGTCCTTCAGGTTAGATAGCTGAATTGTTTATCTTGTGGTTTGTTTATGGTGTCCTGGTGTCCTTAGGGCTTTCTGGAACATTGTTGGTTTGCACACTGTGACAGGGTGTGATAGCTGGCTGAGACCTGCATTGGAATGGACCATATGAAATCTCATAGCTATAGATACACTATTATTTCCTTTTTATATTTCAACCTATTTCATACACATTTAAGAAGTTATTTAAACTTTTTAAGCCCTTATATTTATTGCATGTATTATGATTACTTTTACAAAATACTTAGCTTTCTTTTAAACATATCAAGTATATGCTAAATAAGGATCATCTATTGTGAAAATAAATTTTTGTGATTATTGAGAAATATAAGCATGATATTTACTAATACATAGGATTTGACTAAGCTGTTCTATAAAAGATGCAAAAATGTCTCTTAAGGTAGGTAGAAGTTTCTCTACCATGAAAAATTCTGTAGAAAGGTTAAATTTGTTGGAACAGTGATGTCATTCTCAATATGAAACTTTCACTCACTTATTCTTTTTGAGTTGTATAAGTAGGAGCGCCATGCAGAACTTCAAGCCTTGCTCCATCATCTAAATTTAGTCATAAAACTATATCAAGATGGAACAGAATCTAGAGAATATAAATTTTAGCTGCACTGCCATATGGCCAGTTAAGACTTTCTTTATCATTAAATGAGATAATGATGAATATCAGTGGAAACTAATGTTTTTCTAACATTAGTGCCTTTCTGGGCATCTTGACTATGCATTTGTACATTTCTTTTCCTGCACAGAACATGACTGGATAATCAAATCCTAAAACTCCAAGGAGTTACTGCATCCAGCTTAGAATCAAGTATCTACATCAGTTTACTTGTGTTTCCTCTTATTCTAGAGATTATAAAACAATAGAATTGTTTCCAGAACCTGCCACCGCCACCATATACATGGACATGCAATCACAAAATATAATAAAGGAAAATACTTAAAGCCTAAAGGAATTAGAAATAAATTCATGTATGTGTAAAGATAACTGCATAGATAGATGGACAAATATGTTATAAATTGTGGTCTACACCATGATCATTCATTCAATGCTATCACCAATTTTAATTTCTTCTTTGTGTGATTTTAAAAACTTTTAGCCATTAAAACACCATTTAATTTTTTTCAACACCACTTCATTTCGTTTTTTAATATTAATTTTAATAATGGCTACTGATGGTGAGCAATTTATCATGTGGTTATTTGCCTTTTGTACAGCACATTTTGTGTAGAATTCATTCACAGCCCACCCCAAAGAGTATAAATCCCAACAGGCCAACTCCAAGACATATTCTTGTCAAAATGTCCAATGCTCAAGACAAAGAGAAAATACTCAAGGCAGCAAGAGAAAAGAGAACCATCACATACAAGGGAAGCACAATAAGATTAAGTGCTGATTTCTCAGCTGAAACCATGAAGGCAAGAAGACAGTGGTATGACATAGTCAAAACACTAAAAGAAAAAAACTTCCAGCCACGAATTCTCTATCCAGCAAAATTGGCATTCAAAAATGATGGAGAGCTCAAAATATTCACAGATAAACAGCAATTAAGAGAGTATGTCAAGAAGAAACCAGCACTTCAAGAAATACTAAAGGAATCTCTACAAGTTGAAAGGAAAAAACAAGGGAGAGAGAGTTGGAGGAGAGTTTAAAAACAATTGAAAGGACAAAAAGAGAAACAAAACAACATATGACATACATTAACCCAAAGAAAAAATGGCTGAAGTTAGAAATTCATTACAAGTAATAACACTGAATGTTAATGGATTAAATTCACCAATCAAAAGACACAGATTGGCAGAAATGATAAGAAAGATGATCCATCTATATGCTTTCTACAAGAAACCCACCTTCAACTCAGGGATTCAAGGAGGCTGAAAGTGAATGGCTGGAAAACCATTTTACAAGATAACAATTACCACAAAAGGGCAGGAGTAGCTATTCTAATATCAGACAAAATAGCCTTTAAATGCAAAACTATTGTAAGAGACAAAGATGGACACTACATGTTAGAAGAGAGAACAACCCTCAACATTTACGCACCTAATTGGGGTGCCTGAAAATATGTGCAGTAAACTCTGGAAAAACTAAGAGGAGAAATAAATGCCTCTAAAATTATAGCGGGGACTTCAGCACACCACTATCATCATTAGACTGAACATCTAGACAGAGAATCAATAAAGAAACTAAGACACTCAACAATACATTAGTAGACCTGAACTTAATAGACATATACAGAACACTACACACAAAAACAGCGGGATTTACAATCTTCTTGAGTGCACATGGAACATACTCCAAAGTAGACCACATGCTAGGCCACAGGTCAACACTCAATGAAATCAGAAAGATTGAGATTATACAAAGTAATTTCTCTCACCACAACGGAATGAAGTTGGAAATCACTAAACGCCAAAGAAACAGGTTAGGCACAAGGATATGGAAGTTAAACAACACACTCTTAGTCAAACAGTGGGTCAAAGAGGAAATCTCAAAAAAAATCACTAACTACCTTGAAACTAATGAAAATGACAACACACCATATCAAAACCTATGGGATGCAGCAAAAACAGTCCTGAGAGGGAAGTTCATAGCCATAAATTCAGATATTAAAAAGAAGAAAGAGTTAAAATTGAAGACCTAACTGCACACTTGGAGGAATTGGAATAACAACAACAAACTAAACCTAAAGGAATTAGAAAGAAGGAAATAACAAAGATTAGAGCAGAACTAAATGAAATAGAGAATAAGAAAGCACTGGAAACAATAAACAAAACCAAAAGGTGGTTCTTCAAGAATATCAATAAAATTGACAAACCCTTTGCCAGACTAACAAAGAAAAAGAGAGAACAAATGCAAATACATAAAATGAGGAATGAGCAAGGGGATATCACTACTGACCCCACAGAAATAAAGAGTATCATAATAGGGTGCTTTGAAAAATTATATGCCAACAAGAATGATAATTTAGAGGAAATGGACAAGTTTCTAGAAACCCACAAACAGCCGACATTGATGAAAGAAGAACTAGATGAACTCAACCGTCCTATTAAAAGTAAAGAGATAGACTCAGTCATCACAAACCTCCCAACTAAGAAGAATCCAGGACCAGATGATTTCACAGCTGAATTCTACCAAACATTCCAGAAAGAGCTAACACGAATTCTACTTAAGCTCTTCCAAAAAATAGTAGTAGAAGGAATTTTGCCTAACTCATTCTATGATGCCAACATTACCCTAATACCAAAACCAAATAAAGATACCACAAGAAAGTAAAATTACAGACCAATTTCTCTAATGATCCTAGATGAAAAATCCTTAACAAAATACTTGCTAATCGCATTCAACAACATATCAAAATGATTATTCACCATGACTAAGTGGGTTTCATCCCGGTATGCAAGGATAGTTCAATATAAGAAAATCAATCAATGTAATACACCACATAAACAGATTGAAAGAAAAAAATGACATGATCATCTCTATAGATGCAAAAGAAACATTTGACACAATACAGCACTCTTTCCTCATAAAAACACTACAAAAGACAGGAATAGATGGAAACTTTCTGAAAATGATAAAGGGTATATATGAAAAACCCAAAGCTAACATCATTTTCAATGGTGAAATCCTAAAAGCCTTCCCTCTGAGATCGGGAACAAGACAAGGATGACCAATATCACCACTCCTATTTAACATTGTCTTAGAAACTTGTATGAGCACTGAGACAAGAAAAGGACATAAAAGACATCCAGATGGGAAAAGAAGAATTAAAAATTTCATTATTTGCAGATGACATGATCCTATACATAGAAAGCCCTGAGAAATCTACAACAAGGCATCTAGAACTTATAAAGGAGTTCAGTAATGTTGCAGGCTATAAGATCAATGCTCAAAAATCAGTAGCATTTCTGTACACCAATAACGAGCAAACTGAGGAGGAAATAAGGAAAAAAATACCATTTACAACAGTAAACAAAAGAATCAAATACCTAGGAATAAATTTAACTAAAGATGTAAAGGACCTATATACAGAAAACTACACAACACTGTTAAAGGAAATCAAGGAAGAATTAAGTAAATGGAAAAATATTCCCTGTTCATGGATAGGAAGACTAAACATCATCAAGATGTCTATCCTACCCAAACTAATCTACAGATTTAATGCAATCCAAATAAAAGACAACACTGTATTTTTTAAGGAACTGGAAAAACTAAACACAAAATATGTTTGGAGAGGCAAGAGACCCCGTATTTCCAAAGATATATTGAAAAAGAAAAATGAAGTTGGAGGTATCACACTACCTGACTTTAAAACATACTACAAAGCTACAGTGATCAAAACTGTGTGGTTTTGGCACAAGGATAGACCTACTGAACAATGGAACCAGATTGAGAGTTCTGATATAGATCCGCACATATACAGTCATCTGATATTTGACAAGGCCACAAAGCCCATTCAGTTGGGAGAGAATGGCCTCTTTAACAAGTGGTGTTTGGAGAACTGGATATCCATATCCAAAAGAATGAGAGAAGAATACCATCTCACACATTATACAAAAATCAACTCAAGATGGATCAAAGATATACATATAAGAGCCAAAACCATAAAGACCTTGGAAGATAATGTAGGGAAGCATCTACAGGACCTTGTAATAGGAAATGGTTTCATGACCTTCACAGACAAAGCGCGAGCAGCAAGAGAAAAAATAAATGGGATCTCATTAAAATGTAAAAGCTTCTGCACCTCAAAGGATGCTATTAAGAATATAAAAAGGCAGCCTACACAATGGGAAAAATATTTGGCAACAATATATCCGATAGGAGCCTAATATCCTGAATATATAAAGAAATCCTACACCTTGAAAATAAAAGGAAAAACAACCCATTTTAAAAAATGGGCAAGTGACCTGAAAAGACACTTCTCCAAGGAAGAAATACAAATGGCTAAATAGCCCATGAAAAAATGCTCAACATCGCTTGCTATCAGGGAAATGCAAATCAAAACTACAATGAGATACCATCTTACACCCATCAGAATGGCAGCTATTAAAAAAACAGGAGACACTAAATGTTGGAGAGGATGTGGAGGAATAGGAACCCTCATCCACTGCTCGTAGGTCTGCAGTATGGTCCAGCCACTGTGGATGACAGTTTGGCAGTTCTTCAGAAAACTTACAATAGATCGTCCATATGATCCAGCAATTCCACTGCTGGGTTTATACCGAGAAGAACTGAAAGCAAAGACACAAACAGATATATGCACACCAATGTTCATAGAGGCATTGTTCACCATTGCCAAAAGTTGGAATCAACCCCGGTGCCCATCAACAGACAAATGGATATGCAAAATGTGGTACATACATACAATGGAATATTACTCAGCTGTAAGAAGGAACAAAGTGCTAACACATGGAATAACGTGGATGAATCTTGAAGACCTTATGTTGAGTGAAGCAAGCCAGGCACTGAAGGATGAACAGTATATGACTTCACTGATCTGAACTGAGGAAAGTGAGCAGTCTCTGAGAACCGTTGTCTGAAAGATAGATTAACAAGAGAGAGTAAGAGAAGAGCAGGCTTTGAGCCATCACCCATATGGACATAATCTATGCTAAAGGGATAGAGTGTGGTTGCATGTTGGGGGATGGGGTAGATGAGTGGTGGTGTTCCTGGGTTTGGTGGTGCAGCACTGGTGGGTGGGTGGATTAGGAAGAGCAGGTTCAAATTCCCAGGGCATGTAACTGTGAATCTTGACATTCCATGAGTCAGTATAGGGTGATATCATGGGCCCTGGGCAGCTGGGGGTAAGGGAACAGTCAAGATCTAATGGGGTGTTTGGTGGTCATGGGGAAGATTTTTCATTACCTTATAGTAATGGACACAGGACATGGTAAATATCATCAAAATTATTAAACTGTATCATCTAAATTGTAAACTATACTGTAAATCATTGACAATGTTTAGTTGCTATATTTTGCTATCTGTATAACAATTATAACAATGCTAACATCCAAAAGAAAAGGGGGGGGGTTAATATGGGTTGGGGAAGGGAGTGTGGTTTGGTTTCTGGGAGTCTCTGGCACTCTGTGTGTGACTTTGCTGGGACCTAAAACTGCTTTGAAAATTAAATGAAAAATTGGGAGACAATGGAGATTGAGAGGGGGAAGGTGTCATGGCACACCGGACATCAGATAACATGGTGGTAAAAGGAAAGGAAAAAAAGAAAAGAGAAAGGAAAAAAAAATGAATGAATAAATAAATATATATATATATATATTTAAAGGCATTTCCTTTGCTAATTTCCCATTTTTTTGAATGTCCCAATCCAGTAATTATATTTTGTTTTGTTTTTTGTTTGATTATTTTTTTCCCTTCTCTTTTTTTTTTCCCTGAGTTTCCTTATGTTTGTCTCTTGCATGTAAGCTTATCATAGTTGTTTCTTTTTCCTAGTAAGTGTATTTGATTATTTTATGGACTATATGTTCATGGAGGATTTGAATCACAGAAGGGTTACAATGGGTACTGCAGAGGATTATTGGTGGGGGGTATCTGGGAGGGGGGTTTCATGGGAATTAGTTCATCCAAATATACATGAAAGATATAAAAAATAGTTCAAAAGATCAAAACGTGGGGCATGGTCACATTGGGTGGACAATCACACAATAAATGAGGGAGTCTGAATTCCTAGCCTGGGGAGATCTGCCACAGTCTCCAAGGGAGTAGCAATAGTCCTCTGAGTGCAGGGACAGTGTCTGTTGAAAGAGGATGACCCACTGATGTGTTCTTTTTGTTGATGGCTACCCTTGTGAGTCTTTGCTCTTGTAGCTGAGACTTGGCTTGCAGTTTTGGGGTGCCTGAGGTTTGCCAACTGGGAGCCTTTTTGTTGCTCAAGTGTGGCCTCTCTCTAAGCCAAACTCAGCATATGAATGCATTACCTTCCCCTCAATGTCAGACATGACTCCCAGGGATGAGCCTCCCTGGCAATGAGGGATTAATACCAAGTGCCAACTGGCAACACAACTGGAAAAAGACCTTGAATAAAGAGGGGAAAAGGTAAAGACAAATGAGTTCAAGTGGCTAAGTGACTTCAAAGAGAGTCGGGAGGTCATCCCAGAGGTAACTCTTCCGCACACCTCAGTAGGAGCTCATAGAACATCTAGATGCCTATCACCTCACACAGAGGGGCTCCTGAGAGCTCTGGAGACACCGAGGTCCTATGTAGGGGAGGATAGCCCCAGAGACTGATGCCTTATCAGTGGGCTCTTTTTTGGAATCTGTGCTCCTGAGAGTGACAGAATTGGACTCAAATAAATCCTCCCTGCACATGGTTCATCAGTCCCTTCTATTCAAACCTATATGTGATACTGAAGTTTTTAGGTATACTTCCAGAGACTGGATCCTCTGGCCTACCTATGTGCCAGGGGTGTGTGTAATCTCGGTGGAGCTGCAACTCCTACCCTGCAGCTCAATGGACTCATCCAAGTCACCTGGCCTGGAGACAACGATGGGCGACGGCCATCCCAGGGAATGGAGAGGGCCTGCATCTGCAGGCAGGATCATCCCACCCACCATATCCTTGGGATGTAGGCCCTCTCTCACTTGGAGGTGGAGTGGACATCACCATCCCAGTCCCCTCAGGATTGGCAGAAGAACTATGGATTAGAGTGGACTTGATGGTATTCTGTTGTACACATATGGTGATTCTAGCAATGGAAGAGATTAAAACAATGAGGTGGAGCCAGTGGCCACTTGAAACTTTTGGGACAGGGAGGGGATTAGCAGTTGAAATACAGGGGCTTCTTTGGGATTTGGAGGTTGTTCTGAGTACCGTTGTGGCAACGGATGTAGGCCATTTTGAATCAGCGCACACCACTCAGAACTGTGTGGGAAAGAGTGTGGTCTACGATGTGAACTGTGGTCTATGGTTGGTGGCAAGGCCCCAGGATGTGTAAGTCCGTTGAGTGTGGTGGGCCACACTTGTGGGAGATGTTTGTGTGGGATGTGATCAGAGGTGTGGGAGGTGGGCAACGTTGGAATCCCAGTAGGTTCTGTGTAATATTTTGGGTAATCTAAGCACCTCTTAAAATATATTTATATATATAGAGAGATGACATTTTTGTAAGCAAGTGCACATATATGCATATATATTTATATATCATTTTACAAATATTGGTATGTATTGTGAAAATTTTGATTTTTACCCACAATAAAAAAATAAATAAATAAATTTTAAAAAGTCAATTGTCAAAATCAATTGCAAAGACTTCTGGAATGGCTGGATGAGCAGTTAAGAATTAAAAAAAACTGGACAAAATTTTCAACTGCATTGAAAAAAATCTGGAAATTGACCAAAAATTGTGAAATGCTTACATATGAAAATAAAGTCTATCAATAAGAACAGCAGGGATCAGTTGCATTTTAGCCTGAATACACTTCCATTCCCTACTCAGCTCCATGGAGAAGAAGACCTACCACAGCACAGGCCATGAGGACTGGCATTTCTCTTATCACTGTTGGTGGAGGCACACTTTTTTTTTTTTTTAGCAGAGAATGCGTAACAACATAGCTAATGACATTGCGAGAAATATTAGGAGTCTCAGTGACAATCAGGAAAGACCCATATTACAGCTAGTCTAAATTCTCCATGACGTTTAGAAGAGGCCAGAAAGAAATTTAATGGGCTGTTCTATTTTGGGAAATAAGAAAATTAAATGATGCATTGATAAGATCCCTCTCACCCTTTGTCTGAGACATTCTGCACATTCACAAGGCTACATATACATTCAAGAGGTACTAAGAAGAGTGACAGCAAGTCACTTGTCCTTGGTCGAATGTAACTTTGAGTGTGGAAAATAAAATTCTGGAGAGTGTACATTGAATCCCTTCCCTGAGTCATAAATAAATTCATCACCAAGAATAGAATTCTTACTGGCTTCAAGTGTTTAAGCACATCTGGAAAATCGCTGGCTCATCAGTATACTATGCTGATCCAATGGAAATCTTCAGTAAGTACGACTTAAAAAAAAAAAAAAAAACAAAGAAACTGGGCAGGGACACAAGTGTTTCCACATAGTAAAGAAATCAGAAATGCACAGACTTAGTCTGCGCAAGTCACTAACCAAGCATACAAATAGCAACAAATCCAACCATAGAGGGAATTAAAATTCAGAGTTTCCACAATATATTATCTAAAATACACATTTCCATCCAAAAATTTTGAGGAATGAAACTAACCAGGAAACTGTGACATATATCCATAGGAACTGTGTCAGAGGGAAACAGTTATTGGACTTAGAATATAAAGTCTTCTTAACAGCAACTATATTAAATACTCCCAAAAAAATAAAGGAAACCATTTGAAGACTTTTAAGAAACAATGATTAAAATGACTCATTAAACAGAGAAAAGCCATAAATATATAGAAATTATTTTTAAAATGGCAAATGGAAATCCCAGATATAAAAAAATACAATAAGAAACAGAAATTTCATTATAGGTAGTCAATAGCAGATTAGAGCTGGCAGAAGAGAGAACTAGCAAACTTGAAGACAGATCTGTCAAGATGATATGATCTTTAAAAGACAAAGAAACAGGAATTAAAAATAAAATTAAAATGTGTCAAATATCAGTGGGAAACCATAGAGCTCTTTTAAATACATATTTAAGAGTCCCAGAAAATGAAGATAGAGAAAGGGACAGAAAATATATTTGAAGAAAAAAATCACCAAATTTAACATATTTTATAAGAAACATGAAGCTACACATAAGAAGGGATTACACCTAGACACATCATTTTTCACTCTTGAATGCCAAAGACAAATACAAAAAAATTCAAAACAACAAGAAAAATATGACTGAAAGCTTTAGGATAACATATTCAAAATACTGAAAAAGAAATAAAATTCTGTCAAGCAAGAGTTATATATTCAAAAAAACTATCACTCAAAAATAAAGGCTAACACTTGTGGGAGATGTTTCTGTGGGATGTGGAGGGAGGTGTGGGAGGTGGGGAACATGGGGATCCTGGTAGGTTCCGTGTAATATTTTAGGTCATCTAAGCACCTCTTAAAAAATAAAAATTAAAAAAAAAAATATATATATATATATATATATAACATTTTTGTAAGCAAATGCACATATATGCATATATATTTATATATCATTTTACAAATATTGGTATGTATTGTGAAAATTTTGATTTTTACCCACAATAAAAAATAAATTAACTAAAAAAATAAAATAAAGTAAAGGCTAACTAAAAACATTCTTAGCTCAACAATTTTTTAGGCTCTGTGTTGCTAGAAACTCTACCTCAGGAGAAATATTAGACAAAATCCTTTATGTTGGAGCGGGGTGATACCAGAAAGTAACTCTCAAATTAAAAAGAAATAAATAGAGCCTGATAAATGGAATTTCATAGGTAATCATAAAATAGAGTTACAAAATGTATTTTTATCTTGTAAATGATTTAAAGGCAAATGTGAAAAACAGTAATTGAAACCTCTATTTTTTTTGTACATTATGACGAACCTTACAGAAATAAAGATTATTGTAAAGGAATGGCATGAACAACTTTAAAATAACTGATTGATGATTGGGTGTCACCCAATGGTTGAGCACCTGTTTCTCATTTACAAGGGAATATATAAACAACTGAATAGATAGCTTAGACAAATAAAAAACTTGCTGTACACAATAAAATTACTCAAGGAAATGCAGAAAACTGAATACTTCATAGACCAACAATTAAGGTAATTGACTTTATTTTTTTTTCTTTTTTTTTTTTATTATGGGTAAAAATCAAAATTCTCACAATACATACAAACATTTGCAAAATGATATATAAATATATGTGCATATATGTGTATTTGCTTACAAAAATGTTATATATATATATATATACATATATTTTAAGAGGTGCTTAGATTACCTAAAATATTACACGGAACCCACTGGGATTCCCATGTTGCCCACCTCCCACACCTCCCACCACATCCCACACAAACATCTCCCACAGTGTGGCCCACCAACCTCAATGAACTTACACATCCTGGAGCCTTGCCACCAACCATAGACCACAGTTCACACTGTAGACCACACTCTCTCCCACTCAGTTCTTAGTGGTGTGTGCTGATTTAAAATGGCCTACATCCATTGCCACAACAGTACTCAGGACAACCTCCAACTCCCAAAG
>JAKSZT010045170.1:13821-27303 GCA_026826555.1 Tolypeutes matacus
CCCATAGACCACAGTTCACACTGTAGACCACACTCTCTCCCACTCAGTTCTTAGTGGTGTGTGCTGATTTAAAATGGCCTACATCCATTGCCACAACAGTACTCAGGACAACCTCCAACTCCCAAAGAAGCCCCTGTATTTCAACTGCTCATCCCCTCCCTACCCAAAAACTGTCAAGTGGCCACTGGCTCCACCGCATTGTTATAATTTCTTGCATTGCAAGAATCACCATATGTGAGCAAGAGAATACCATCAAGTCCACTCTAGTCCATAGTTCTTCCCCCAATCCAGAGGCGACTGGGATGATGATGTCCACTCCAACTCCAAGTGAGAGAGGGCTTATATCCCATGGATATGGTGGGTGGGATGATCCTGCCTGCAGATGCAGGCACTCTCCATTCCCTGGGATGGCCATTTCCCATCGTTGTCTCCTCACCGGGTGACTTGGATGAGTCCATTGAGCTGTAGGGTAGGAGTTGCAGTTCCACCTAGATTTCATGCACACCTGGCACATAGGTAGGCGGGAGGCTCCAGTCTCTGGAAGTATACCTAAGAAACTCCAGCATCACATGTAGGTTTGAATAGAAGGGACTGGTGAACCATGTGCAGGGAGGACTTATTTGAGTCTGATTCTTTCACTCTCAGGAGCACAGATTCCAAAATAGAGCCCACTGATAAGGCATCAGTCTCTGGGGCTATCCCCCCTTATATAGGACCAGGGTGTCTCCGGAGCTCTCAGGAACCCCACTGAGTGGGGTGATAGGCACTTAGATGTTCTATGAGCTCCTACTGAGGTGTGCGTAAGAGTTACCTCTGGGATGACCTCCCGACTCTCTTTGAAGTCTCTTAGCCACTTGAACTCATTTGTCTTTACCATCTCCCCCTTTTATTCAAGGTCTTTTTCCAGTTGTGTGACTTTATAATTTAAAATATCCCCACACAAAAAAATGCCAAAGTCTGGATGACTTCAATGGTGAAATTCTACAAAATACTTAAAAAGAAATACCAAAAATCCTTACAAACTCTTCCCCCAAAAATGGAGGAATGGTAAAAACAACACAAGTCATTCTCTGAGACCAGTGTTATTCTGAAACCAAATATAGACAAGACATGACAAGGATAGAAAAACATAGATAATAACCCTGAAGAATATAAACAAAAACTCAATGAAAACATTATGATTAAACCCAACAAATATGAAAAGGATTTATACATAATGACCAATTGTAATTTATCCCAGGTCTATAAGTTTCATTTAACATGTGAAATGAATGTACCACAATTATATTTTGATTGATACAAGATTACTTATATTAGTCTCCCTATTTTTTATATATTTGATATTGAAATTTTATGTGATTTAAAAGGAAAAAGCCACACTTCTGTTGACATTACAAATCAATTCTTTAATACTCCAGTTAGCCATTTTATGATTCTTCAATTATAGTTCAAAATTCTCTCATAAATTTGTACTGATAATTCCTTTCATAGCTTTTAAAATTGCCTAAATTATACCTTTTTTAACCATCTTTATTTTCTCTACATATTACTTAAATAACATGTAAGGCAAGTGCTTTATAAAGGTCAAGAGTTTGCCTGTAATTCTTTTGAGTGTCTGATCAATTTGTCATCTATCTTGAACTGACTCTGAAAATTCATAGTCCAATAAAGAAACTAGAGAATAACTAGTAAGACACACATAATTATTGCAGACAGCTAAAAAGAAAAGAAAACACACACACACACACACACACACAAAAGTTACTAAGCACCTGAAAGAATGGTAGAGTAAGACACTATTGAAAAGGAAAGTTATGGCTCATGACATTTTTGGTTGCTTTCCAAAATATTTCAAAGGCAAGTACAATGGGTTAGATGAATTAAAAAGTGACATAGGAGATGGTAAATTCCCACAGGAAAGAAATAAATATTTTTCTACTTTAAAAACACTATGATTTGAAAGAAAAATTATTTTAGAAGGGGATTAGCCATTTTGCATCTCCTAATTTCACATAGTTTAAACTAATATCAATAGGATATCACTTAAAACTCTCTGTATGCAAGAAAGAAATAATTTCATCTCTATCCATAAAGGTAAGGACTATAATTTTTCAACTAAGATCTTAAATATGTTTTAGGTGCATCTTCTGAGTGTATTATATCTGAAGTACCAAAAACCAAAAAACCTAAATATTTACAGAATATTATGAAAAGGCACTAATTAATTGATAAGTTTAAACTACATTTCAGGCAGCAATTATACCTTCCTTTTTTCTTGTTAGAAATTTAAGAACATTTTGAAATATACTATTTTGAAATATATTATTAGTTATAATATAATAATGTATTAAAATTATTGGGACAGATATTAAATATGTTTATAAGATAAAAGGCATTATGGATGTTTTCCTTTGCACCCTACCAACAATGATGGAAATTACCAATTTTAAAGGAACACATTTTTTTAATAAATATATATGCATATATGTGCATTTGCTTACATAAATGTTATTTTTTATATATATATTTTAAAAGATGCTTAGATTACATAAATGTTACACAAAAATTACAGGGATTCCCAAGTTCCCCACCTCCCACACCTTCCATAACATCCCACATGAACATCTTTCATTAGTGCAGCACATCACCTGCATGAATATAAACATCCTGGGGCTTTCCCACTAAGCATGGACCATAGTTTGTATTATAGACCACACTCCCTCCCACACAGTTCTGCATGATATATGCTGATGTAAAATGGCCTATATCTGTCATTGTAATGTCACTCAGGATAATTCCCATGTCCTGAAAAAGCCCCTGTATTAGAACTGCTTTTCCCTTCCCACCCCAAAATTGTCTAGTGGTCACTGGCTATACCTCAATGTTATAATTTCTTCCATTGCTTGAATCACAATATGTCTACAACAGAATACCATTAAGTCCAATCTAGTCCATAGCACTTCCCCCAATCCTGAGGAGTCTGGGATGGTGATGTCTACTTTATCTCCAAGTGAGACTGGGCTTATATCCCATGGACATGGTGGATGGGATTATCCTGCCTGCAGCTGCAGGTTTTCTCCATTCCCTGGGATGACCGTTGCCCCGCATCATCTCCTCACCAGGTGATTTGGGTGAGTCTGTTGAGCTGTAGAGTAGGAGTTGCAGCTCCACCAAGATTCCAGGCACAGCTGGCACATGGGCAGGCCAGAGGCTCCAGTCTCTGAATGTATACCTACAAACTCCAGCATCACATATAGGTTTGAATAGAAGAGACTGATGGACCATGTGCAGGGAGGACTTATTTGAGTCCAAATCTGCCACTCTCAGCAGCACAGATTCCAAATTAGAGCCCACTGATAAGACATCAATCTCTGGAGCTATTCCCCCTTATATAGGACCTGGGTGCCTCCAGAGCCCTCAGGAGCCCCTCTGTGTGGGGTGATATCCACTTTGGTGCTCTATGAGATCCTGCTGAGGTGTGTGTAAGTGTAACCTCTGTGATGAACTCCTGACACTATTTGAAGTCTCTTAGCCACATTAACTCATTTGTCTTTACCTTTTCCCCTTTTTATTCAAGGCCTTTTTCCAGTTGTGTTGCCAGTTGTCACTTGGTATTAATCCCTTATTGCCAGGGATGCTCATCCCCGGGAGCCATGTCCCATGCTGGGGGGAAGGTACTGCATTAATATGCTGAGTTTGGCTTAGAGAGAGGCCACATTTGAGCAACAAGAAGGCTTTCATGTGGCAACCGTTAGGCACCCCATAACAGTAGGCTAAGTTTCAATTACAAGAACAAAGACTCATAAGGCTAGCAATTAATAACAAGAACCCATCAGTGAACCCTCCTCCTTTGCCAGACACTGCCCCTGCACTTGGGGGATTGTTGCTGCTCCCTTGGAGAATGTGGCAGAGCTCTCTAAGCTGCAAATTCAATATTACCTCCTTTATTGAGTGATTGTCTACACACCGTGACAATGCCCTATCCCTTGATCATTTGAACAATTTTATATATCTTTCATGTATATGCAGATGAACTTCCTCTCATGAATACACCATCCCAAACACCCCCCACCAATGATCCTCTGCAGCCCCCATTGTAACCCTTCTGTGATCTAAATCTTCCTTGAAGATGAAGCCCATATAATAACCAGATACAATTAATAGGAAAATGAAATAATAATAATAAGCTTAAATGCAAGAGATAAAATACAGGGAAATGCAGGAAAAAAACTTAAAATATAATTAATTTATTAGGACATTCAAAAAATGGGAAAAAACAAAAAAAAAGTTTAAATTATTTTTTTCCTTTTATCACTCCATTATTGGGTGTCCAGTCTGCATGGTGGCACCTTAACCCTCTCATTCCCCAGTATCTCCCAAATTTTCATTTAATTTTCAAAGAAGTTTTAGGTCACAGCAAAGTCACACACAGAATGCTAGAGACTCTCATACACCCAACCTCCTTCCCCTTTCCTCACCCCATATTAAAATCTTTTTCCTTTTTTTTTGTGTGTGTGGATGTTAGCATTGTTATAACTGTTATTCAGATAGTGAAACATAGCTACTAAACATTGTAAATGATTTACAGTATAGTTTACAATTTAGATGGTACAGTTTAATAATTTTTGATGACATTTACCATGTCCTGTGTCCATTACTGTAAGGTAATGAAAAACTTTTCACATGATCACTAAATAACCCATGCTTGATCTTCTCTGTTTCTTCCACCAATCCCCCTGGGGTGCATGACACTCCCTGTCTTGAATCATTGGATGAAAAGACTCATAGTTACATGCCCTGAGTATTCTAACCTGCCCTTCCTAATCTACCCATTGTCAACCCTGCAACACCAAACCCAGTAATGTCACTACTCACCTGTCCTATCCTTCAATATGCAACTATACTCTATCACTTTATCATAGATTATGTCCATATGGGTGATGGCTCACAACCTACTTTTCTCTTTCTCTACCTTGTTAACCTAACTTTCAGACAATGGTTCTCAGAGACTGCTCCCTTTCCACAGTTCAAAACAGTGAGGTCATATACTGTTTATCCATCAATGCCTGGCTTGCTTCACTCAACATAAGGCTTTCAAGATTCATCCATGTTATTCTGTGTGTTAGCACTTTATTCCTTCTTACAGCTGAGTAATATTCCATTGTATGTATATACCACATTTTGTTTATCTATTCATCTGTTGATGGGCACCGGGGCTGATTCCAACTTTTGGCAATTGTGAACAATGCCACTATGAACATAGGTGTGCATATATTTGTTCATGTCTTTGCTTACAATTCTTCTGGGTACATACCCAGCAGTGGAATCACTGGATCATACAGAAGATCTATTGTTAGTTTTCTGAGGAACCACCAAACTGTCCACGACAGTGGCTGGACCATTCCACAATCCCACCAGCAGTGGATGAGGGTTCCTATTCCTCCACATCTTCTCCAACACTTATATTCTACTGTTTTTTTAATAGCTGCCATTCTGATGGGTGTAAGTTGATATCTAATTGTACTTTTGATTTGCATTTCCCTAATAGATAGCAATGAAAAGCATTTTTTCATGTGCTTTTTTAGCCATTTTATTTCTTCTTTGGAGAAGTGTATTTTGGGGTCACTAGCCTATTTTTTAAATGGGTTGTCTTTTTATTTTTGAGGTGTAGGATTTCTTTATATATGCAGGATATTAGGCTCCTATCAGATATATGGTTGCCAAATATTTTCTCCCACTGAGTAGGCTGCTTTTCATTTTCATAATAATGTCCTTTGAGGTGCAGAAGTTCTTAATTTGGAGATCACATTTATCTATTTTTCTCTTACTGCTCATGCTTTGGGTGTGAAGTTCATGAAACCATTTCCTATTACAAGGTCCTGTAGATGCTTCCCTTCATTATCTTCCAAGGTCTTTATGGCTTTGGCTCTTATATTTAGATCTTTGATTCATCTTGAGTTGATTTTTGTATAATGTGTGAGATGGTATTCTTCTCTCATTCTTTCATTATGGAAACCCATTTCTCCAAGCACCACTTGTTAAAGAGGCCATTCTCTCCCAACTGAGTGAGCTTGGTGGCCTTGTCGAATATCATATGACTGTTTATATAAGGATTAATATCAGAACTCTCAACACAGTTCCATTGGTCAGTAGGTCTATCCTTGTGCCAATACCATGCAGTTTTGATCATGGTACATTTGTAGTATGTTTTAAAGTCAGGTAATGTGATACCTCCTACTTCATTTTTCTTTTTCAATAAGTCTTGGGCAATTCAGGGCCCCTTACCTTCCCAAATATATTTTGTTTTTAGTTTTTCCAGTTCCTTAAATACATTGTTGATTTTTATTTGGATTGCATTGAATCTGTAGATTAGTTTGGGTAGGATAGACATCTTGATGATGTTTAGTCTTCCTATCCATGAACAGGGAATATGCTTCCATTTATTTAAGTCTTCTTTGATTTCCTTTAACAGTGTTGTGTAGTTCTCTGTATATAAGTCCTTTACATCAAAAATTTATTCCTAGATATTTTATTCTTTTAGTTACTATTATAAATGGTATTTTTTCTCAGATTGCTCGTTATTGGTGTACAGAGATGCTACTGATTTTTGAGCATTGATCTTATAGCCTGTGAAATTACTGAGCTCATGTATAATTTCTAGAAGCTTGGTTGTAGATTTCTCAGGGCTTTCTATGTATAGGATCATGTCATCTGCAAATAATGAAATTTTTACTTCATCTTTTCCAATCTGGATGCCTTTTATATCCTTTTCTTGCCTCAGTGCTCAAACAAGTACTTCAAAGACAATGTTAAATATGAGTGGTGATAGTGGGCATCCTTGTCTTGTTCCTGATCTCAGAGGAAGGGCTTTTAGGATTTCACCATTGAAGATGATGTTAGCTTTGGGTTTTTCATATATACCCTTTATCATATTCAGAAAGCTTCCTTCTATTCCTATCTTTTGCAGGTTTTTATCAGGAAAGAGTGCTGTATTTTGTTGAATGCTTTTTCTGCATCTATAGAGATGATCATGTGACTTTTTCATTTCAATCTGCTTATGTGGTGTATTACATTGATTGATTTTCTTGTACTGAACCATCCTTGAATACACAGGATGAAACCCCCTTGGTCATGGTGTATAATCCTTTTGATATGTTGCTGAATGCGATTAGCAAGTATTTTGTTAAGGATTTTAGCATCTAGTTTCATTAGAGAAATTGGTCTGTAATTTTCCTTTGGTTTTGTATTGGGGTAATGTTGGCATAATAGAATAAGTTAGGAAATATTCCTTCTACTTCTACTTTTTGGATGAGCTTAAGCATAATTGGTGTTAGCTCTTTCCAGAATGTTTGGTAGAATTCAGCTGTGAAGCCATATGGCCCTGGGCTCTTCTTAGTTGGGAGGTTTTTGATGACTATGTCTATCTCTTTACTTGTATTTGGACTGTTGAGTTCATCAATTTCTTCTTTCATCAATGTAGACTGTGAGTTTCTAGAAACTTGTCCATTTCATCTAGATTATCATTCTTGTTGGCATATAATTTTTCAAAGAATCCTCTTATGATACTCTTTATTTCTGTGGGGTCAGTAGTGATATCCCCTTGCTCATTCCTCATTTTATGTATTTGAATTTGTTCTCTCTTTTTCTTTGTTAGTCTGGCTAAGGGTTTTATCAATTTTATTGAACTTCTCGAAGAACCAACTTTTGGTTATGTTTATTTTTTCTTGTGCTTTCTAATTCTCTATTTCACTTAGTTCTGCTCTTATCTTTGGTATTCCCTTCTTTCTACTTCCTTTAGGTTTAGTTTGTTGTTTTTTTTCCAAATGCCTCCAAATGTGCAGTAGGTCTTCAATTTTAGCTCTTTCTTCTTTTTTATTATATGTATTTATGGCTATGAACTTCCCTCTCAGGACAGCTTTGTCTGCATCCCATAGGTTTTGATATGTTGTGTTGTCGTTTTCATTAGTTTCAAGGTAGTTCCTGATTTCTTTTGAGATGTCCTCCTTGACCCACTGTTTGTCTAAGAGTATGTTGTTTAACTTCCACATCTTTGTGCCTAACCTGTT
This sequence comes from Tolypeutes matacus, assembly GCA_026826555.1. Taxonomy (NCBI): domain Eukaryota; kingdom Metazoa; phylum Chordata; class Mammalia; order Cingulata; family Chlamyphoridae; genus Tolypeutes; species Tolypeutes matacus. The sequence goes on from JAKSZT010045170.1 coordinate 21,888, forward strand.
TCTCTGGTCCTTAGTGATTACCAATTTCATTCCATTGTCATCAGAGAAATTACTTTGTATAATCTCAGTCTTTCTGAATTCATTGAGAGCTGTTCTGTGGCCTAGCATGTGGTCCATATTGGAGTATGATCCATGTGCACTCGAGAAGAATGTAAATCCTCCTGTATTTGGGTTTAGTGTTCTGCATATGTCTATGAAATCCAGGTCCTCTAATGTATTGTTCTGAGCCTTTGTTTCTTTATTGATTCTTGTCTAGATGTTCTGTCTAATGATGATAATGGTGTATTAAAGTCCCCTGCTATAATTGTAGAGGCATTTATTTCTCCACTTAGTTTGTCCAGAGTTTGCCTCATGTATTTTGAGGCACCCCAATTAGGTGCATAAATGTTTATGATTGTTCTTTCTTCTTGAGGGATTACCACTTTTACTAATATATAGTGTCCATCTTTGTCTCTTACAATGGCTTTTCATTTAAAGTCTATTTTGTCTGATATTCAGATAGCTACTCCTGCCCTTTTTTCACTATTGTTAGCTTGTAAAATTGTTTTGCAGCATTCACTTTCAGCCTCCTTGAATCCCTGGGTCGAAACTGGGTTTCTCGTAGACAGCATATAGATGGATCATATTTCCTTATCCATTCTGCAAATCTGTGTCTCTTGAGTGGTGAATTTATTCCATTAACATCCAGCATTATTACTTGCAACGAGTTTCTTATTTCAACAATAATTTCTTTGGGTTAATGTATGTCATATGTTGTTTTGTTTCTGTTTTTGTCTTTTTAGTTGATTTTAAACTCTCCTCCAACTCTCTCCCTTGTTTTTTCTTTTCAATTTGTAAAACTTCCTTTAGTATTTCTTGCAATGATGGTTTCTTATTGACATACTGTCTTAATTTCTGTTTATCTGTGAATATTTTGAACTCTCCATCATTTTTGCATGCCAGTTTTGCTGGATAGTGAATATGTGGCTGGAAGATTTTTTGTTTTAGTACTTTGACTATGTCATACCACTGTCTTCTTGCCTCCATGGTTTCAGATGAAAAATCAGCACTTAATCTTATTGTGCTTTCCTTGTATGTGATGGTTCTCTTTTCTCTTGCTGCCTTGAGTATTTTTGCATTTTCTTGAGCATTGGACGTTTTGACAAGTATATGTACCGGAGTTGGCCTGTTGGGATGTATACTGTTTGGGGTTTCCTGTGCTTCCTGGATCTGCACATCCATCTCTCTCAATTTGGTTGGGAACTTTTCAGCCATTATTTCCTTCAACACTCCTTCTGTTCCCTTTCCCTTCTCTTCTCCTTCTGGGATGCCCAAAATGCATATGTTTCTTTGTTTTGTGTTGTCAGTTAAACCCCTGAGTCTGTGCTGGATTTTTTCTATCTTTCTGTTTATCTGTTCTACTATCTCCTTGATTTCAGATATATTGTCTTCCACATCACTAATTTTTTCTTCTGCCTGTCCAAATCTGCTGTTATGTGAGTCCAGCATCTTTTTGATTTCTTGGGTTGTGCCTTTGATCACCATTATATCTGTTATCTTTTTGTGTATGTTTACAATTTCTTCAGTATGTTCTCCAAGTGTCTTCTTTATATCCTTAATCTCTTCCTTCACTTCATTAAGTTAGTCCATGGTATTTGTTTGGAAAGCTGTGATTAGTTGTTCGATGATCTGCATCTCTTCCTGGTTTTCAGTTTGTTCATTGGACTCATCCATGTCTTCCTGTTTCTCAGTGTGGTCCATAATTTTTTGTTGCCCTTTAGTCATCATTTTATCTTGATGGGTTTATTCAGTTCATTAGCTTCTTTCTCTGCTGTAGAGTTTTATTTAGCTGGTGGTTCTGTGTGTGTGTTAAGTTTTCTCTTTGACACGTTTTCTTCTTATTTTATTTCCTTGTGTCTTTCTATGTTCCCTTGAAGGCAAAAGATTAGGGCCAGAGGAATCAAAAAATGTGATAAAGGAAGAAGTATAATTGTAATATTGATAAAAGTCAGAAGGGGGGGGGCAAATAAGACTTAGTGAAATGAATATTTAACTCATGTAGGCAGTGTAGAGTAATAAGAAAAAAAGTGGTGCACCTACAATGGATTGGGAAACCAATAGAGGAATATATATATATAATGATTAAGAATGCTAGAATGATGAGGAGAGAGAGAAAGAGTGAAGAAGGGCTGAAAGTAAAAAGTTAGTATTAATTTAAAAAGAAGAAAAACATAGATAGAAGAGAAATTGATATCCTTAAGGTATGGGATAATGAAAAATTGTGGTGTGTAAGAACTACAACAGAAAGCAGAAGGCAGAAAGATGAAGGATGGGGAAGAGATAACTTGGGAGGCAAAATCAATATAGACAGAGAATGGGAAATCACTGAAGAGGAAGCACATCAAAGAAGAGACAAACTAGCAGCACCTGGTTAAAGAGAAAAAAAAAAGGAAAAAAGAAGAAGGGGAGGAATGAGGAAAGAAAAGCAAGAGACAGCAAATAAACAGAGAAAAACCAAATAACCACACAAGCAAGCAGTCAAGCAAAGCTAAGGAGGAAAAGTGTTCCTTCTAGGATCCTTGTGGAACCTCTCAGCCTGCCTGTGTCTATCTATAGGTTTTGAGGCAGATTTTAGCTATTAAACTAAATTTTAAAAATTCATTTTTTAAAGTGATTGTTTTATTTTTTTATTTTTTGGTGAAATAAGGGACCCAAAAGAAGTCCTCTTCTAGGCCACCCCCTTCATCAAATGGACCTTAACTAGGCTCGTGAAAACTAATCAAGCACTGCCCACTTCCTGGCCCCCCCAGGGGAGCTGAAGCTCTGATGCTTGTCAGTGCAGAATGATAAAATTGGCTGACCCTGCCCCCTCTGGACCCAAGCCACAGTGTCACCAGGCTGCTGGCTAAATCATGCTTCCTCAGCAGATTTGCCTCTCCCCTCAGCCTGGTGCAGTTTCAAGCCAGCTTATATGCTACCCAAAGCTATGAGGGGGTCCAGACAGACAAATCCACAGAAGGGAAACCTCTCTTCACCTTCTGTCAGAACCCTCCCTCTTTCAGAGAATGCTTCCTCTCACCAGGTTCGCAGGGTTTGGAGCATTTCCCTGGGCAGGTAGGTAAATCAACTTCCTCATCAGATTTGCCCCATCCCCTGTGCCTGGGGTTGATTCAACCCAGCTATTTTGTTCACCCAAGCTGAAATGGCATCCAGGCAGCCAAATCTACAGAAAGGAAACCCCTCTCCACCCTTCACCAGGACCCTCCCATTCTCGGAGAACACTCCCTCTCTCTGGGTTGCCAGGAGGGAGTCTTGGCTCAAACCAGCCTTTTTCCCTGACAGTGGGGCTCAGCCATCTGTGTTAACCTCCACAGGTAGGCTTAAAACTCATGAATCTCTACCGATCAATCCACACTGTCGATCTGCCTGCAAATAGATGTTCCAAGCTTCTCGCTCCATGCGCTCACAGCACAGACCCTCAGACAGGACCCTGTCCACAGTCGGCCATCCTCAGAGAGCTAGTCAGTGAGTGCTCTCCTAAACCAATGCCATCTTGCCTCCCTCAGGAACACATTTTTGAAAAGTTATCTGAAACTTCTAGGAAATGTACTTAAAATTTTTTTCATTCTTTCACATTGTATTTTACTGATTAAAAATTACTGCAGATTTACTAACCTGATTAGTAAATCAACTCTGCCAAGTGGATTTAGAGCTACAAGTTCATTAGCTAAATAAAATAGAATAATTTTGTCATATTCCTGAGGAAAATAAAGGGTAATAAAAGAGCTTCTATTAATGGAACAAAAGCATCAGGACTCCATTTACTCTTCTCTTGAAGGACTTCTGAGAAGAATTCTGTGAACAGTATTTGTTTTAGATTAATGAACCTACAAATTTTGCTCTCTTCTATTTATCAAGAAGGGGCAAATTCATTCAATCAAATTATACCCATGGTAAGCATCTCATTTCAATGTTAGGTACAGATTTAGTGGATTTAAAGCATTGAAAAATATTCATCCTTTCCAAAATATTGTGATGAGTATTTTGGTTTTATGAAAATATGGAAAAGAATATTTGGGTTGTGCCTCTTTCTTTCCTCCTTCTCTCCTTCCTTCTTTTTTTCTTCCTTTCCTCCATCCCTCCCTCCCTCCCCTCCTTCCTTTCTTATTTCTTTCCTTCCTTCCTTTTTCCTTGATTTTCATTACATGGACTCTTCTCTTTGCTTTAAGTTTAATTACCTAGTTGTTGTTTGAGTTTAAATAATAGAATGAGGTTTATAGCAGATACACTGTATGCTACCTCCAGGAGACCATTGTGATTTCCTTGGAGACTCCTTAGAAATTTAATATGAAATGATTCAATACAAACTGTTAATCAGTCTGAAATATATAGCATAATTAGAATAAAATTTGTAATCCAAGACTGTTGAATCTATACACTGATTCTATTTAACCCAGTTTATTTCAAATTTTCTGAGTAAATAAAAGTTGAGGAATATATTGGACCCCTCACAATGACTGATCAATAAATAATATACTTTAATAAATTATAATAAACTTGGTCATGAATAGCATAATTGGAAGAAACAGAATAACTTCCAAAATAATAAAAACTCTGGATTCTAATGTTTTGTAAAGATTTCATGTTACAAGAATATTGAAAATGGAAATTAGAAATTGTTTAGCAATTACTTAATGATTCTACTTCCTACTTTTCTAAAGGCTTTGTCATACATCTCATTGATATTCATAATTTACATGGGAAATTTTGAAACATTTTATTATTCATTCTCATTCAGAAATTGTTACAAATACCATAGCAAGTTATTATCTTTCAGTTGTAGATTAACAGTTTCTAATTTGTTGTCTAATTATTTTTTTAATTTTACTTCATTCTGTTTTTCCAAAAATACATGTGAGAATCTTAGAACATTGGAGAATAAGAAAAAAGTGATCTCTTTGTCATTGAGACAGAGAGGGAAACACAAAACACAAAAATAAGGATACCATATCCTCACATTAAATGATGAAGGAGCATATAGTACATGTTAGTAAATAGAGGGAATTGCTATCCCTTCATTAATGAAACATTTACTGAGTAAGTGTTATTCATTAAATACTCAAGGAAGAAATAATACAAGCATTTTACATTATGATTCCTTGATATTACTTGTTGTAGCAAAGTAATTTGGATTTTGATACAGAGTAGCCTGAATTCAAATCTCAATAGGTAAATTACTTGCTCTGTGTTCTTGGATGATTTATAGAAAATGTTTGAGACCATGGTTCATTATGGTGAGAGAATTGCTTCACAGCACCCCTGTGAAGATTAAATAAGACAGTTTCTGTGACGACGCCTCAGTGTTGAAATTGTTGCAGATGATCATTAATTTCCAAGTTTTACCATAATTGCTAAGAATTTGCAAGTTTTTGCTTAG